>VMBQ01000436.1:71250-118839 GCA_007657795.1 Dreissena rostriformis
AAAAAAGGCTTCATATACTGAATTTGGTGTGTTGTGTGGTGTGTGTGTGTGTATGTGAGTGTGTGTGTGTGTGTGTGTGCGTGTTTGTGCGTGCGTGCGTGCGTGCGTGGCTGCGTGCGTGCGTGCGTGCGTGCGTTATGGGAATCCTTGAACGACTTATTGTGACTGCTTATATATCGTCTGTACGAATAATTACTCTTGATTAACATGTACCAACTATTTTCAACAACATTGATTAAGTTTGTCAGTGTTCACGTTCAACTACGATTAATAAGATTGATTTTTTTTTGTAAAGTACAATGAAAGAATAAATCAGAACTTTTGACAAAATTCAACGGACTCAATTGACATATTTATCGAACAGTACATAAATCTGCACGTAAAAAGCAATTCTTAAATGCGAACACAATCAAAATGTGCATCTGAAAATTTGCTTGGGTTTTGTGGACGTGAACGTCGTCGAGGTAAAGCTTCTTTCAAACCCATCAACTTCGATGTTTGGTTCAAATTCGTTGCTTGTTGTATATTAAAGAACAATTTAAGATTAGCTTTTGCAGAAAGTAGCAATAGGTATAAAATATTGTTTTGGACTGTCCTTGTATGATGTAATGTGATGTAATTTCTATAGCATAGAGCATGTGCCTGTTGAATTTTACTATGAGCATTATTATAATTCCATGAGAGGTAATATAAAACATATTTTTAAGAGTGCAGTGGCCCCTGAGTGAAAGAAGTATATATTATTGTTAACAACAACATGGACGAAACACACGTGTTTATACTAATATCAAATTGTATTTTTATCAATTGCATTTGGAAGTTAAATTAAAAAGAATCTGATAAGAGTATAATACTTGTTTTTAAGGCAAATAGTTATACATTATGTTAATAAAATATGTGGTTTAATGTATTGTACAAACTTAAGCCAAAAATAAGTAAACAATTTGCACGTTAGGACTGCACTTAGCAAACCGTTTCTTAAAACAAAAACGTTCTAAGCTAAATGGATCTAAGCTGCAAATTGTTATGTGATGTAATATGTAAGAATGAACTCGACACTGTTTTTTCAACAGTGATTTTTGTGAATACCAATGCTTGCCCTATAAACATTTCTTGAAACATGAGTGGTATAAAAAGTGTCTTTAACGGAGATCATGCTTTATTTAGAGGACATACTCTTGCCTATCTCAATTTATAACTGTATCGTGAAAACATTACGTTAGTTAATGTTTTCGTCCATTTTTAAGATGATAAAAACACAAATTAAGTCATATTTTACCTTCCATGTAAATCCCATAAAATACAAAAGCAGTTTAAAGGGCACACTTTCATCCTACAATGTCGACTGTCGGATATGTTCAATGTTATCGGGATAAAAAATATGCCACTTCTTTTTCTGCTCTATTCGATTAGTGAGAAGTGTCGTCTTTATCGAACAAAAACTGATTAAGAAGTTTGGGTGACAAGGAATGCTAAAAAAGCTACCAACCAAAAAGCATGATGATTATAATCCTTCCAAACTGTGTTTTGGAGTATTATGACGTCATACAAATTCACAAGATGATAGTATACGGTAATCAGTTATCAAAGAGTAATTTTATTTTGAAAATGTTCATGGAAGTGTAAAAGGTAATGTATGAATTTATTACATGGTACCTAAACTGTATATTTAGTACCATACATATCAAACAGTGTATTCACTGGCAACAGCATTCTTCGATAACGTGATAAGAAAACTCGATAAAACAAAGTGGTCAACAGTTTCTCTAATTAAAAGAAAATTTCAAATGCGTGACATAACAGAATAAATCACTCGCAACACATGTGCACAGCAATCACAATAAACGTTCAAAGCATAACATGATTAAGTGTAATAGGTACTACACTACTGTGATTAACTTCGTCACTGAAAATTGAGCATAAAATACATTTGTTTAACCCATTTATGCCTAGTGGACTCTCCCATCCTTCTAAATTGGATCAATTTATTTCAAGATAAGGGATGTCTTGTATATTTATTTCTATATTTAGAATATTCTTACAGAAATTCCTTAAAGCAAACAGCGCAGACCCTGATGAGACTCCGCATCATGCGGCGTCTCATCTGGGTCTACGCTGTTTGCCAATGCATTTTTTCTAGACGCTAGGCATAAATGGGTTAATTAATCAAACTTAACAAGTTTTTGTGAACTCTTTAAACGCAAATATAGCTGAGCATCCTATATTAAATAAGAATGTGTTAGTTAAACGCACCGTCGTTAAGTATGTATCCTTAAAACATGCGCCAGTTACTTGTATTATGAATACTGCCAAAAAATGTATATGATTCTATTCGAAGCGTCCACCTTATTTTTTCGAAACATACAAACCAGGCATGAAAAAGTTTATGCAAATTTCTCCATGTATTTAAAGTGCTATTCATTATTTGAATATCGAAAAACCCTCTAATACAAAATTATAACATTGTATATTGACGATTTGTACATTATAAGTACAAATATTAGCAAGATTATATAATTGCCATTCAAATATTTTTAAAGATCTTGTTGCACTTTCAAACTCGATTGATCACATTGTCAAATTGTTTTATTGGTCGTGTATTCATACAAATCAACCAGCTAACAAAGAATAAAATTGGCGTTGATTGATGATAATTAGTATTGTCCTGTTGCAACCTATTTAACATATTTTGTTAAAGTCCGTTAAGACAAAGAAACACTTACTTATTACAATAAATGCCGTATCAAAATTGTAGCTGAATCGCTTGTGTTTTCACTAGTGAAATAAATTTTCGTGCAAAAAGTCATGCTATAATTGTGAAAAGAGTGTGGTTCGCCATCGAGGTTTTATTTTAAAGCATTCAGCCGCTCCGACGCCCCTTTATCTTACCGATTTAACCTATACAACAATTAAATAAAGGTTGCAATATGTTTCTTACAACGCTGTCACGAATTCAAAGAACGATGTCATATAGGTGAAATATGGTTATCAATTGCATTGTTCCTTGTTTAGTACACCTGCACATGTAACAACCAGTAACCATGCTAATGGCTAGACCGCAAAAGAACACGGAGTGCTGAACTTATTAGTAAAATCTATTTGGCTGCCAATAGCAAAAGATAATTGTGGTATACGTAAAGTCAACGCGAATGTCCTGTTACCTTTTTGGAGAAGTCGTAACCTTAAACAACATATACATTTGGACTGTAATTATTTATATCTTTATACATTTTGTTAAATAATTACATGTACACGTATTTTACGGTCGTTATGGTTACGGTCGTTATGGTTACTAACAACGGTCACAAAATACGACTACTTAATTTAAATGCTTAAAGGCCTTGTCACACCGAGGTAACGGACGAGTAACGGACATAAAATCATTTTATCCGTTCGTGTCCGTTCTTATCCGTTTGATGTCCGTTTCATATCCGGTGAATCCGCTCCTTGTGCGGCGATGTGACATCCGTTCAGTCCGTTGGGAAGTTTTGAGCATGTTCAAAATTTTCCACCGGATATAATGGACATAGACGTCCGTTTGATGTGCGGTCTTCATACGTTAGTTTACGGTTTGTTCGTAACTCATGCGTTACACCTCCGTTACGTATCCGGTTTATGTCCGTTAATGTCCGGTTGTTCCCAACGGACGGAACGGATGTCACCGGACATCGCCGCACAAGGAGCGGATTCACCGGATATGAAACGGACATTAAACGGATAAGAACGGACACGAACGGATAAAATGATTTTATGTCCGTTTCTCGTCCGTTACCTCGGTGTGACCGGGCCTTTATCTGGTAGAAGTCCGTTACTCGCACGGTAATATCCGTTAGCCGACCGTTAATTATCCGGTACATATCCGTTAAACGTACGTTTTTCCCCGTTACATCACCGGTACTTGTGCGGTCATTGTGTGTTTCCTACGCTTCACACACCGATTGCGAGAGTTTTGAGCGGCAGAGCAGGTAAATTTTATCACCGGATAACCAAAATCTGCATATTTTCTCCGTTTTCTCTCCGTTACATGTTCGTTAGTCGGTGTGACAGGGCCTTTAAATACAACTTCGATGGCGAATCACCATTATACTATGAATATTTCAAGAATTTACTCCGCCAGTTACAAACAACACAAAAATGCATACAACAAACAGACTTGGACCAATGTGTGAAACGTGGACATTTTTCTATAATAAAATTGATACTCTTTCCAAAACAATGAATGAACATGTATCTAAATTGTATTTATTTAATTGTACACAAACTTAGAATGAACATAGCTTTTTCATTTTAAGTGACTTTTTTAGGTTTATCACTTAATGCCTTAAATTGCTATATTTTAGCCACGTAATTGTAACTTTCTATTAAAATGACAAGAATAAAATTTAAGATCGTAAAAAAAGAAGCCAACAAACCGTCACCAGCGTGGCTCAACCCGAAGCTCTTTGAATTACAAAGCTGATGACTAACCCCCTCTTCAATTCGTACAGTTATATGCGGCCAGACATTGTATTTGTTGGTGCAAATGATCCACGTGTTGTAACAAAATGTAACTAAAACAAATGAATCATTCCGAACTATTCATTCTTTGCGCGTTTGTAACAATTAATGATTATACCAATTTCAAATTATAATAATTCACAAACGAGGCTGTATTTCGCTTATATTGATCGATAGTGTTCTTTTATTTTTTACTACGTGACAAAAAACTGTCATTTCGACAATCTGTGAACGAACAAGTGCCTTTAGAGGTACTGTAAAATAATGGTCCTATCGACTTTATAATATAAGTCACAATATCAGTGAAATATATGGTATTTTACCATTTTTAAACAACAAATAAAACAATAAACTGTTACTGCATATAGTAATTGTTCGTATGTGGGACTTAAGCTCGTGGTTTGCCGAGTCCAGTCCCTGGATGAAATTGGATGCATGTGTGAGGCGTTCGCGATTTTTACTGGTCTTCTTAACTGTTCCTATATGCATTTGAATTGTTAAAGTATTGTAGTTTTTGTTTTCAGAAACAAATCTACTCATTAGAATTTTCCAACATTAGTATGTGTGTGATACATGCACATATTGAATTAGTTTTTGCAAATCCTAAAACATAATGTCAATATGACCTGCATGCTGTAGACAGGATTTAAGATCTTAATTAAATTGTCAAATTATTTTAAAACTTACTCAGAGTAAACATGCGGGTGAAATTAATTTAAAAATAAAACGGTTTTTTGGTGCAGAAAAATATTTAATATTCTTAAAGTTAATTATGCACAGGAGTGGAATTTAGCAATTCACTGTTACAGACTGATAGCCTATGCCTGTCATTCAGCGTTGGCTCCATACGGATTTATTAGATCTTGGTCGCCTATGTCGATGTTTATTGGTCATAAAAGGTAAACTGAACTCCAATCATACTACCCACGTTTCCATTTGTCGAACATTTTAGTAATCTCCCTTTAAGTTACATGCATTCAATAACACCGCGCGGGGGTTGAAATTTTCACTATATCATGTAGTAAATTTAGATGTTTTCGTATCAATGTAATTTATATTTTATTATTTCAATTACAGAAAGACCAATAATGTTTAATTTTATGATCCGTATGTCGCAAAATTGTAATTCAGATTCGTTTTCTGGAGTCAGTCTTCATGTGTGGCGGACGACGGAGCATGGTGATTTGTAAATCATTTACAAACAAGACGTACGGTGTGCCGACATGAAATCTAATCCTTTCAAATAAAATAAGGCACCGTCTAAATAACTAATTGAACATCCTAAGAATTAACAAATGAATGTCATGCTGTGTAAAACGCTGTAACACTTTTTGCCGTCATCGTTTCTGTACGTTATTGCTTAAACGGTATTTTAAAATTCTTTTTCATACGTTGTCAAATTAATTATAACTTTGAATATTCATTAACATATATAACTTTGAATTTAATTTACTATAACGATTTGACAGCAAGCAGTCGTTATTTTACCGGTTCACTTTGAAATGCTGAAAATAAAACATGCAGTTATTTTCTTAAAGTATAACATTGTTCTTTTACATTCGTTGGGTGTTGTCTCTGAATATTAACATCTTAGTGCAAATGTAAGGTGACTTCAGTTGTGTATCTTAATCAATTTTATAGCGAATTTAATATCTCTCGCGCTTACCCCATATTGTATTCGAAAAGCATTAACATGATAGTTTCCACAATTATTAATGACTAAATTTAAGTGTGTTCCTACGTCTTCATCAAAGTGCGTTTCGGTAGTCGTAGTTAATTCAACAATTGTAACATAATTATGAAACAATATATTATTTTCCAGAAAATAAAAATATTGTTTTGTTGTAAAACAATTCACAAGGCAACGACATTTGTATCGCTGGCATATGCATATATCAAAGATCATGCGTGATTTTCTTTCCAATGATCTTTGTCAATTTAGAGTATAACACATATGTACATATCATCATACGTTCTATAGAAATATCGATATATTGAAACAGTTTATCTGAAGAAAGATCGCCATGACTTTTTCAGCTACAGTTCTTTTTAGGATGGTCTTTACTTCGTCCATTTTTTTTAATGTTATTATCTTATTCTAGTCATTCTCCGTAAACAAAGTACAATTGAATGGTAGGTATTGAAATAATAAACGCAAAAGCTTGGGACGTGAATACCAACGCTTGGAATTTCCACACGTTAATATCTGCCACGTCGTTCCGCGTTGTTGGCGAGGATAAAGGGTCTGTCATGGCATCTTTCGAGGCAGATTAATGGCCTTGCATATCAGTGACTCTTTCGTCCATTGGTATGTGTCAATGATTATCAAATATAACTACCAAAATAAGAAAGCAATTTTTATTTTCAAATGTCGCTTCGATATACGACTGGAATGGCTGATGTTATAAATATATAATATTAAATTTCGAAATCAAGTCGATAAATCACGGATAAGCTAAATCAATAGTTTCTTGATATATCGTGTATTAGTTATATATGCCAGTGTGTGTTTTCTTCAAAGCAAGTATTACTCATGTAGTGCTGTTTCTAACGTCCACCTACCCAGAATTAACTTAGATTCTACGGGCTTTTGTCGTTGTTTTGTTATCGCCAGTTCTTACTATATACAAGTCCAAATCCAGTATCCAAATCTTGAAAAATATGCTCGTTTACGCATCCTTTTGTACGAACAGAGAATGCGTTTTAACAAAGAATGTGTTTATATGTACCTCATTTCAATGAGGAAACAATTCAGTTCAACAATCGACCGAGAGGTCCAAACGTTATTGTCAACCTGTTGTAATGTGTTTGTTAATACATTACTAACCGATTACACTCAGTGCAGTGATTTTATGTAGTATCAATTATTAGCATCATTCATTTTCCACAAAATTTCAATAATAGGGTATTATCGCCCATGGGTCCAATCGCCCATGTCGTGACATTCCTCGTCAATGTCATCGTATTCGCATGATGATCTCTGCGCACTCAATACAAGATGATCGTGATTGAACGCTTCAACAGGGCATTCACGGTTTGCGTAAAATGATTAAACACCGAGGGTTCTTAGGAGCTGTTTGATGTTGTGTTATTTCGTCGCTTTCTTTTTATCCGTGTTTTGTTTATATGGTCCCTGTGGTATCGGAACATGTGGATAAACCATCATAGTTATTTATTTTCGAAAATGCTCTCGATCACTTCTAGAACCACCGTACAGTCCTGCCACCTGGGGCGAATAATCGACGTGGGGAGTCCAAGAATCCCAAGACGTTTTTTTCTTGAATCAATCTTTTTATGTTTCTTCTTTATTCGTTTTTAGAAAGTCAATATAGGTGCGTGACTCTGGCGTGAAACGAGTACTTTCGAACGAGGCGAAATACCGAAGCGACCAACTGTTGTTTCTGTAGTTACACAGTCGCTTAGACATGAATAATCGAGCTTATTTATTTTATCTTTCGTTTGATTTATGTTGATATGTGTGCCTTGAAGGATATATTTATTTGTATTCATATTATTCTCATTACTTTGAATATATGTATAATAATAATAATAATAATAATAATAATAATAATAATAATAATAATAATAATAATAATAATAATAATAATAATAATAATAATAATAATAATAATAATAATAATANTAGTAGGCCACATTATAATGTTGTAAATAGCAACCCAAATAATTATTTTATTCTGATCAAAATAATATAATTTGCTAAACAGTGTGACTGTCAGTCATTTATAAAAACTAAATATGTGTAACAAATGTTAATTATGAATGTAAAATGTTGCCTGGTTCGATCCCAGATATACCTTATACAAAATTACGATATACTCTGTGTGTATAAGCCCCCAGTGCGTTGCATTATCTTACCTGTATCTGAATCAGAAATTTGAGTATTTCGTTATTTTATCACAAGCCTTTACCGTTACCTTTTAAACTGCATTTAACTTTAATTAATTGATCATTTGATTGATTATTGGTAACTATAATTATTATAACATTATCGGCAGAATAAACGTTATGAATCTAATGTAAATATTAGTTATATTTAGTTTTTGGAATAAACAAGACTATAATTTTATGCGTAAACATATTGACAAATATATATTTGTAAGTTTAAAGTTGCTTTCGTCATTCAAAATAAGCTAAAAGTGTCAGCCTAGTATTGAAATGTCATATAAAATTAATAAATCATTTTATGATTATTTGATAATTTCTATTTCATCTACGGTTACAAGTTTATGTTAAGATATCGCTGCATTAATAAAACAAGTCCTGTAGAGTACAGCGAGATAGAGCGAAAACATCTCCCAACTTTCGACGTGTGTGGTCCGCATTCAATTCGCAGCGTTACTGAACTATATTAACTGCCGCGTTTATGTTTGTTTTGACCAAAATATAAGGCCACCGATTGCTTATTAAACTGTCAATTTTGTTGGTCTGTCCTTCGATTAAGTAACTATATAATGCATAAAATATAACTAAAGAATGCATTGTTTATAACTGTTCTATTTCTATTTGTGCTATATAGTTTGATATTAACTATATTTACGAATACGATATTTCGTAAAACTCTTTACTTGAATTACAAAAATACTAATTAAGAAAATCCGTGTTGCGTTATTAAAATGTTTATTAGATTTTTATGACGTATTAGTAAGTAGCATTTATTGTAACAGAAAAATGAAAATTATAGCAAAAGCGTCATAATTTATACCAAAATTGTGAAATGAAATTGCCAATAAAGTAAATTGATGCTTGCCCGGGAGAACAAACATTTGCGTTATATTAAGGCGTGCGGAGAGGCGAGGGATAAATATTCGGATCGTAAGTTAATTTCCTGTTAAATCCGTCAATACTTCTGTGACATCGAGTGCGAAATGAAAGCTCGCTGACGTGTTTGAAGACAATGACGCGGACTGTGGTGTTGTCGTAGCCCTTCTGGCTGTTATTGAAAAGTTTAGTATTTTTGTTTGGATAATTGCACACCACTGAATGGTAATTATTCTTTTCGGCTTCTCGATTTTTCACGTTGTCAACTTGTAGAACGGTCAGTCAGAATCGGAAAGTTTGTATAAAAACGAACTGAGAGATGAGTGGAGCGCAAATCTGTCCGTGGCACGTTAGAAAATAATAGTTGACGTTGAACATTGGTAATGAACAGTGTGTGGGGTCCCGTGTCGACACTGTACATAAATATCTGGCCCGGTTGTACTGTATTGAGAACATTGTATGGACGGAGCTTGGGTGTTCGCACTCCGAAATACGCGTTGAGGATTGTTTTGTTGTGCCGATAACTCCTGGCGCGGAATTCAATACTGGACAAGCGCACATAGTATCGCTGGCGGATCATCGGATATTTTTTTCTGGAATTGAAAAACAATAACCATGAGAACAAGACGACGCGCAACCGAGCAGAATATATGGAATATGAAAATTAATTGTTTTGTTTTATGATTTTTCCCCCAGGTTATTTAAAGTAACCAATATGACAAAAAATTATAAAAACTCATTATAGTGTTTGTGATATTAGATTTGGATACGTATATAAATTAATCATATACCAAAAAAACTTTTATAATAAAATTAAAATGACTTGAGAAAAGAAGCTTTAATAGATGTGAGTTAAATGTCTTCACGTTGTTGATGAACCTATAAAGAAATTGCAAATAATGTCAAAACAATTGCTACTATTTCTGTGGACTTGCATAATCATCGTGTTGTTTTCTTCTGTGATAAAATGTGGAAAATCAAGACGAAAACGAGAGAAGCCCGGCTTAAAATATTCCGATTGTGGTAAGGAAATAAGTTTATATAGCTTTTAGGAATATAATTGTGTATTTCAAAGTAGTTTATTGGCACATTAGATCCTATTATATTATATATACATTTGAGTGTTTAAAATAAACACAATAAGTGTATAGTTTTTTGGTTCGGATTGCTATAGTTTAAATGTTATTTTAGTGATGGTATATCATAATACAAAGGAATTATTAATTATAATTAACCGTTGCAAAATATTAGGCTGATACCTGTTCGTATGATTTTTTAAACTGAACATGTTGCTGAGATAGTGGTACATAATGTGTGCCATTTGCATCAATAACGTGAGAAAGGTACTTGAAGTTGGAATTTGGAGAAAAATAGTTGCAGCAATATTATCAGTTGTATCTTACATAGTTTACTATAAGTAGTAGTGAAACTGGTGATGGTATCAACAACCACACACACACCCTAGTATGAAAAGGTATATATGATAATGTTGTAAAAAAGGAAATATGAATTATGATTGTAATAAGCATGTGCTGACTGTATTAATAGCTTTTAAGAGTTGTAGTTGTAGAAGTATGAATTTATTATAAATGAGCCTTGCTCTGTGAAAAGGGTGTTTAATGCATGTGCGTAAAGTGTCATCCCAGATAAGCCTATGCACAGGCTAATCAGGGACCACACTTTCCGCCTAAACTGGATTTTCGTCAAGAAGACTCACAAAAAAATCCAATCAAGGTGAAAATCTGCAGACTGCACAGGCTAATCTGGGATGACACTTTGCATTAAACTCCCTTTTCTCAGAGCGCGTCTCAAATAATTATGTAGAACCGAGATCGGTAACGTCGTTATGAGTCAATAATGTAATATATTACTATCTGCAGCTACAGAAACACATTCATTTAAAACAAAATAAGGTTGTCTACAAAATTGCGTCAATCTTAATTGCTACATAATTAAACGTAAGAATGTTTTACAACATACGAGATTATTATTTATATCAACAAAATTTTCTCGACGTTAATACCATGAGTGTGGATGTAATTAAAAAATTACTGAATATAAAATTTCAATTAAACAAATATCATTTTCGAATTATTTACGTGCTTGCTGCTGGGCAATATTTGATGAATGAAATAAAGGTATCTACTACTAGTTTGTAGGCGATATTTTAGAGGCCGGGTATTTTATGAATGTGAGTTGGACTCCTGTGTACGTGATCGCGATATCTATATCAGTGAATGAAGATACCCTGTAGATTACGAGACAGTGGCACGCGTCGATCCGATGTTTTACAAGTTAGTTTATTATATCTAAAGGAGTGCTATGGAAATATTTGGTTTAATTGTTTAGATACAAGATACATCGTATGGGATTTCTGTTAATGTCAGGCTTTGACACGTAAATGTGGCAAAACATACTTTGAATTAGTAAACTCATTGCTGGTATGTAGGCACGTGTCGATGATTCAGTTTTTACATATGACGTATCATTACTTTTGCTTAAGAATAAATGTTTAACTAATTAAGCGCAAATTAGTGTAATTGTTGAATTTAAGTTATTTTTGTTAAACCGTTGTTAAATGAAACTATCAATTTCGTCATTGATATTTAATGCCGTATTGAAATGAAGGGTGAGTTAAAAATCAGTAATTGTTTAAATAAAAATAAGTATTAAACAATAGCGATATAAATGGTACAAGATCATAAATATAAATCAATATGAACATGAATGGTACAAGATAATAAACCAGGATCACAGTGTCTAAACATCAGAAAACAAGGATATAAATTAGCACGAGTCAACGAGCTATTCCCCCCCCCCTTCGCCCCCTTCACAAAAAAATGTGTTCTATACTAGTAGATAATCAGAGAAAACTCTTATAACTTCTTTATAAAACAAGCAAATTCGTTGAATTGATATCCCCCGCCAAACTAGAGCTTTGTCACAGACGTGGCGTATACCCCCACATGCTGTATTGACACAGAATATATACAAAGGGCCATAACTCCGTTATTAACAGATGGTGTACAATGCCATTTGGCGTGCATCATCCTCTTATCCATATATATACTCATACCAAGTTTCAATGAAATCCGCCAAAGTACTTCCAATATATGGCTCCGGACACAAAAGTGCCGGACGGACGGACGGAAGGACAACGCCAAAAAAATATCCATCCGCCTTTGGCGGGGGATAACTACCGGGTCAATCGTATAGTTTCTTATCAGCATCACATTTATCCAATATCATTATTGTTACAGTATGTTACTACAGACGACATTTTACTATTAACTCCAGTATGACACGCTTCTTTCGTACATGTCTGAATTTTCATGAATGAAATGTCATATCACGCGCGCTACAAATCTACCACAGCAGATTAATAACCCATCGACGAGTGTACCAACGTTTTTGTTTGCCATTCTTTCGTAAACAAGTTAATTACCGAGATAATCTCGCCCCGTTTCGTTTTTCGGGTCAATGGCCACTATATTTAATGAGAGTCAATTTAATTCAATTAATTCGGCAGGATGGAATTTTGACATGTGCGTTTTCAAAAATGACATGTGTGTCAACACATAATATAGCACACGATCGAGCTGGCACCAGGTAAATGGCAACAGTCCACTTCAGCCACCTGTCAAACTACACCGAAGGTTGCGCTATCGATTACACGTGTCAGAAGGGTTCAATTCGCTCGAGTGTCTGTTAGACGTTAAAAAAAATATTAGTTTGTTTCAGGTTACCCTTAAATTCACCGATCCTAGAATATTTGGTGGGTTTGTCTAGATTTTTTTTTTCAATTATGAATAAGTAAATGTCTATTTGATTTGGTATCATACACTTCTTAACAATGCTAAGAATGATACCAGTAGGTTTTGAGAATGCTTTTAGTTTTAGAATAGTCAAATTTACCATTAACTAACAAAACAAAAATAAGCCTTACATGTCCTTGTTTTTTTGGCCAACCTTAAACAAATCTATTTTATGCATATTAGTTTTACTTCTTGAAAGTTGAGACACCACGAGTAACAAAAAATGTAATGAGCATATATGGATATTAAAATATTATATGATATGGTTTGATGCCAGTACAATACAATACAACCATGACACCGAAATAGAAGTAGCATACACAAGTTATTGTACCGTCAGTATTATTTCTACAAAATTATATGACAGTAATAGGTTGCGATGTTTGTTCCATTTCCGGGTGTTGTGGAAATTAAAAATGGCGAAGCATAACACAGACTTATTGAATATTTTGTGTCTGATTTCTATTTTAATAACACTTACACTGAGCTCGTGATAATGTTTCTCAACACCAGTCACGTGACCACAGACGGCACGAATGGTATACGAAAATGCGAAAAAAAAACAATCAACGTTCGTGACACTCTTTAGCACGTACAATTACTTTATTGACATTTTCACTTATTTTACGTTCAACAAATTGAATTTCAACTAAGGACATATAATATCTACACGTTGACGAATGCCGTAAGTGCACTTTTCGCTTCATGACGATGCGGAAATATGGGCCCTGAGTCAGTTAATAAAGGATCAAGTCTGGTGTCGCAGTTGATTTTCTACAAAAAAATATTTTTAACTTGTCGGCCGACTAGTGATGAACGAGTGAACATACCGTGCAAGAGAATATGACGATTTATGACACGGCGCTTAATTGGAAAAACTCAGCAGTTCTAGTACTTTGACTCATTTCTATCAAAGGACGGTTTTTGTTATCAATGAAGGTGATTCATTTGTTTTTTTCAGACATAATCAATGATTCATAAACAACGCCAATTTATTGAAGCTTAACTTGGTCAAGGTGATATGAGCTTGTCATGCGTAAATGGGTCTTATACCATGTGCGACCAGAGTAGCATAAGACCCATTTTCCCATTACGCAGCTACACATGATCCATTATCGAAGCCATCATCAGCAGTGTTTCAGAATCTCATTCGCCTCCTCTTTCTCCTCATACTAATCATTATCATAAATTTTGGATCACAATTTAATTCTTTTGCAGAGTTATAATATTTGACAACATTATTTTGTGTTTAAGTATGTTTTAAAAATCGTGCACAGCAACGTTGTTGTATAATATAGTAGGAAAAAAACACACAAAATCAAGCATACAAAACCAAGGTTATAAATACTCTAAACTTACAAGCATATGCACTTGTACATTTTAAGCATTCTTTAATACACCTAAGGTTAAATACCACCGCAAATCCGTTTCATACTAAAAGAAAGCAAGTGAGAGCGTTGGAGAGTTCATCAAGTACTATTTACATCTTTGCCAAATGATCCGTGGTGAACCAAAGTGTTAACTTGACGCCGAGAACCTTCAATTCCCACATTAAAACATAGGTAAATGAAATGAGATCCAAGCACGTTTGTACGAATGCCGCTTCTAATACATAATTCAATACATTTCGTTGTATTTGTATAATTAACGAATATATTTGTCTCATTTTATTACATTATTATATTATCATTTTACGTCTAGTAACCGAGTTTTCTACTGCGTACTACATATACTGCAAATACACGAAACTCGGATATTGTAGAGAACATTTTGAGTAACTAGTTTGTAGCATTATTTTCTCATATTATTAACCTGCAATAATACAACCCCGTCAATTAGACATGGATAAAAATATGTTTAAGATAGCACATCGAATATTGAATATCTCATGAAATGATGATTTCACTAAAAACGCAATTCTCATTGTTTAACTGGTGCCTTTTTCATTTCTCTCATCGCCTCGTGCCAACATTCCTTAGTAACTGTCGATTTCTGCTTCACTAAACGCATTCGACCAGTTTCCGTTCGCTATTTGGCGCTCACAGATGTGCCACGCTCATCTTAAAACGTGTGGAAAGAAATATTGCTACAATGTGGCCAATGTTTACAAGACACCACTATAAATCAGGCTACCTGTTAAATACGTGCGCCTGTTTTCTGCTCCGGAGGCCTCGTTCAATGCCTTTGAAACACCTGGCGTACCAGGAACCACTGTCAAACGTTCGCATGCCTCTATAGTATCAACGTATCTGGCTTATTTATGAACGTGTTGTGATTGGAAACGCAGAAAAACAGCGTTCCGTGTTGCGATTACGGCTGCTGTCATTCAGGTGGCTGCCGTTCTCAGGGTGTCATCGGATAAAGCGGCCTCCAGAGCTAACATGCCACGCATACCAGGCGGCCTCTGTAGCATGTGTGGCCGTGGAACACAGTCCGACCTTGGATGGGCTTCCAATAATGTTGTCGGCGGGAATTCTGCGATTAGAACTGGGGCTAGAAATGGTTGTATCGAGAAACATGACACTTTATTACCGGGTGCTTATTTTACACCAATTTTCATACTGCGATTGCAACAGTATGCTGCTGTTTCATCTAATATAAAACAAATGTTACAGAGAAATCCACGACGAAATGGGTCATATCGCCCTGTGTCAATTAATGAAACACCTATTGCTGAAACACTGTTTGCCTTTGGTGTACTCTAGAAGGTAAACAAGTAGCGCTTATACTTTTCCGAAAATGGGATAAACATGTAGATAATTTAGAATTAAGGGATTGTAGATAAGAATAACGTAATGTTAGTTAGAGTTTAGTAATGCTAGAACGTTTTACATACCAGCCGAAAATTGAATGATTTTTTTTTTGTATTTTGTTGGTGGAAAAAACATACGATTTATTTGTTTAATCCATACGCAGTGAATGGCCCAGTAACTCGTGTATTATATCATAGACAGTGTATATTATGTCAGATACTAGATGTGGGGTCGACTCGCCGGTCTTGTTAGAGGTAAGTTATTGTGTGCCTGTCACAACAAAAATGTCAGTGTCAGTGTCACTATCAGGAAAGATATGCTAGGTCATTTGTTGATTACGGAATACGGTTAAGTCGCTTCGGTTGTTTTTTGATAGGAACTGTCACGTTTTGACTAATTACATTTGTAAAATATAATTGAGCTGCGGTCTGTGAAAAAGGGGTTTAATGCATGTGCGTATAGTATCGTCCCAGATAAGCCTGTGCAGTCCACACAGGCTTCTAAATGACGACACTTTCCGCTTGTATTGCATTTTTCGTTCAAACGAAGATTCTTCTTGACAAAAATCCAGTTTCGGCGGAAAGTGTCGTCCCTGACTAGCCTGTGCGGACTGCACTGGCTAATCTGGGACTGCACTTTACGCATATGTATTAAACCCCTTTTTCACAGAGCCCGATTCATATGCTTTATTCACAAGACTGTCGTTTCAAATAGTGTAACCTTTTACTATATGATAACTATATAATTTTACAAAGGTGACATGTAAGACATATAATTGCCATGATTAAAACATACATTATTTTCATATTTTCTTCAAACATATGAAACATATTCACATGGAACATAACATGTCAAATGAACAAAATATATATATAAAGTATAATAAACAAAAATTAAATATCAATAATAATAGTAACAACATCAACAATAATAATGACAAGAAGTAGAAGAAGAAGAAGAAGAAGAAGAAGAAGAAAACAAGAAGAAGAAGAAGAACAAGAAGAAGAATAATGAGAAGAAATAGAAAAAGAAGAAGAAGTAGTAGAAGAAGAAGAAGAAGTAGAAGAAGAAGAAGAAAAAGAACAATATGCACATACTCATAACAATATTTAGTATCATCATATTATTGTTTTTTAACAATCACATTTGAAGCATCGACAGACAGCAAGGCAAACAATACAAACACGTTGATACACATTAAATTGCAAACCACATTATAACGTATTATATTGATTAATAAACGTAAAGTTAAATTGCCATATGCAAAAGCTTAGTTAACAATTATATTTGAAACATCGACATACAGCGAGGAAAACATAATAATAATATATGCAAACGCATGTATGAATGTTAAATTGCAAAACACATTTTTTCACGTTACATTGATAAAGAAACATGAAGTAACATTGCCATATTCAAAAACTTATAATCTGAAGGTACCAAGAGGTTAAAACAATAGCGATGCCTCTTTTTTTATAAAAACACAACTTAGTTCAGATTCACTTTATTTACAATCAGATATTCTCAGAGCTATACTGTAAAGCTCGTAACATTAGCGAAAATATCATTTAATTGTTTTTTAATATCATACGAAGATGATTTATCATAATACCGGAATTATAATAATAGAGAATAACAGGTTACTGCCCTATTGTTGTGTCATATATTAGGTGAGGCTCAAAATAAAAGAACGGCGATGTTTGCCTGTTTTTCTGTGTATCATACCTCTACGCGCCCATTTTAAATCAAATAATTAAATATAATCGCCACGACGCTGCATTTTTAGCAGGAATATAATGGTTGCCGTATTCGTAATTACGTCAAGAGCAATTGCGCTTAATATTTGGAAAAATATGTTGTTGTTTATTTTTTTTATTTTTTTTTCTAACATATATAACATCTTGTTATCAAATTGTTTATTTCGTTGAATCTGATTCTATTTTACCAATACCGAAATGATGATTTAATAGTTGTTCCGAGTCAAATGACCTACCTCCAAAAATGGACTGATATAACAACTTCCTGTTGACGTGATATGAAAAATATTGATATCAGGCAGATATCAATGTAGTGCTATGGTAAAATGACGTCATCTCGCAACCTGCGTTTGATAACAAGCTAATTCTAGTTTGAATCGTTGTACTACACGACATTTCTTAAATATTTTGTTACGCATGCATGAGGGTGGCGCGATTAGAAATACAAATGTATACTAAATATTCCATCAATTACGAATCAACACAACCCCCATGATTCACGATAAATGCACGAGATAACAGTCAGAGCCAAGCAATATATTATAATACAAATCTATTCACAATTTTGATAACAGATGGTCCTTAATATCAGATAAGGTACCACCGTGATTGTTTAAAAACTATTAAGGATGCTTAATGTATTTTGTTGGGCGGCAACACTGAGTCCAAAATCATAATTAATGTTTTAATAAGTTCGCAAAACTTTTCCGAACATCCTTCAAAATTTGTTTTTGTAGAGCTTCTATCTTCGTTAATAGGTCTGCCGTAGATATGATCGGCTATTATCGTTTAAAACTCATCAAAGGAGTCCAGTCTCACCGAGTGTTGGAAAATAATGCGTTTCATTCAAGGGGGTAACAATGCGTTTATTTAATGCGTAAGACATCCGCAAGGTATTTCAATTTCAAATGACGCTATTTGGCGGACATATTCAAATATTTGTTAAAATAACTATTGCATCGTCAGATCGTGTTGGTTTTTTGCTCAATACAATCGGACGGTGTTTGAATTGGAGTTTACAATTGATACTTTCATTAAATTCTAAGATACGATTTCAGACTGCTTCCAATTGTTATGCGAAATGTTTGTTTGCATTGGGATCTTGAGCCAATCACCGCCTGAATGTGAAATCACGTTGATGTTTGACTACGGTTCTCTCCAGTGGCGAAAACTGATCCGCTTAACGCTAATTTAGAGCAGAAAGCGTTAGACCTCCCATGCGAAATGGCACATTTTATTAATGAAACGCTCGTTTGGCGATTGTACTATCGTTTCATATAATTATTATAATGTTCTGATCGCGCGATAATGTAAGATGCTTCCTCACTATTCGACTATCTCGTGTCTTAAATGGGCAATAACTGACATACGCGAGAGATAACAATTACTTTTCTCCTCTCAACGGCGGGTAGTTATTCTTACCTGCGAGGCGAGACCCAGAAAGAAGCCTTTTCGACAAGTTGCTATTTAACCTCCACAGGTGTTCGGATTTCGAAGCCTTTAAAATAGCAATTGTATATACTGTTCAATTGTGGAAAAGTGTGTTTTGTTATTAATGCCCACTTGTAAAGAAAAATCGACCAAGGCTGTTAATTTACTAAAATATTAATGGTTTGTTGTTTGCGGATAAATTTGTATTTTATTGCACTCTATCAAAATATCGACCCCATGCAAATCAATATACAAATAAGGCTTATTCATTGGTTTTATAAGTATTACTAAAATATTAAATTATTGTACAATTTGGTATTTTTGTAAACGATGCAGTTTTAGGATTTCCATACTAGTGCATAGAGATACTATCTTTTGCACACGAATTCGCAGGTACGAAGATCTTAAAATTCCAATTGATCAAACTTGGCTTTAATGAAATTTGGCATACACAAAAATAAATCAAATCCGACGGATATTGGTTGTTTGTAACCCAGCCCGACCATAAAACATATAATTTATTTTATATGAGTCGCGTTCTATGAAAAGGGGTTTAATGCATGTGCGTTAAGTGTCGTCCCAGATTAGCCTGTGCAATCCGCACAGG
Organism: Dreissena rostriformis; assembly: GCA_007657795.1. Classification (NCBI taxonomy): domain Eukaryota; kingdom Metazoa; phylum Mollusca; class Bivalvia; order Myida; family Dreissenidae; genus Dreissena; species Dreissena rostriformis. The sequence goes on from VMBQ01000436.1 coordinate 90,890, forward strand.
CTAATCCGAGACGACACTTTCCGCCATAACAGGATTTCCTCTTAGAAGACACTTGCCAAAAATACCATAAATGCGGAATATGTCGTCCCTGATTTGCCCGTGCGAACTGCACAGGCTAATATGGGACGACACTTTACGCACATGCATTTAAACCCATTTTCACATAGCGCGACTCGAATTTTAAAAGGCAACACTCACGACTTTGAGTCCGGCGATTGATATTCTGATAACATGTTTTGGTTTGTTACACTTAATTGATACACTGATAACAATGATATAAATATTTCACAAATTTGTTGAGCTCCTCATTGTAATATTCCATTCTCTCACCAATGAAAAAGATAACGCGGATTTAATATAATTCGGGCATAAGTTTTAACGTCATACATAAATGTCGATTTCAAAAATGTAAAATATCATTAAGTACGGAAATCAACAAATGTCACCGGATTTTCTGATGGATATCATTACTAACGAGTTATGCCACTTACTTCTTTTCTTACACGCCAAGATGTCACTGGTATGGTTTTATGTTGATTTTTCGGAAATCAATAAATATTTTTTTCTATGTTTAGAATTATCGACAAGACGTTCAATAAAATGGTGTTCTTTATTTTCTACACAGGTACAGAGCCTGGCAGGCCTCTGCGGTTCTTCGAAGTGAAAGCCAACCCCGTTCCCATAGTTACGCCTGGAACGCTGTATGTCTCATTCCGCGGCAACATCACACGTGACCTTCCACGTGACATCTCGTTCGAGATCGGTCTCGTGAAATATTTAATCGGTATACCATTCCCATTGCCATGTTTCGACAGCAGCCTCGGATCATGGTAAGTTTTGCCTTAAAAACATGATGTTTAGCATTTTTCGCTGCTTGCCATTTCAGGACTTGGAGCGCTGTTACAAATACCTCAGTTTTTGTCGCCGCAACTTTCAATTTACTGGTTTAAAATAATATCATTCTTGATATGGCGTAGGATAGAATAATTCATACGTCTCATAAAGCGGTCTTTCTATTTTTGCTCGAACAACATTGACTTAAAAAAATAATAACGGTATCTCTTTTAATTGGACAACTGACAATATAAGTATGATATAACTTCAAGTAAAATGTATAACAACCGAGAAAAACACAAATACTTTCTATTGATTACCATATTAAAATGCACCTCATTGTTTATTAGTTCAAACAAACCAGTCAGATTTATGTAAGTCTTTGCAGACGCTTAAAACCGGAAGACTTCTGGCGCGGACTGTAAAACTACATATAATCCCGTAATGGATTTTGTGTATACTATTTATATATTAATTTCAAACTCTTATTGTAAATATTCAAAGAAAGCGTTTCCTCGTCGCAAAGGAAACGATTGGATAAAGCTAATCGATGGCTATACGACATCTTTTTTGCCGTACTTGTAGTAAATCCAAATTACATGAGACCATATTAACTATATTTAAATTATAATGGCGAAGAAAGGCCTCGCTCCTACTTCGCTTACGTCGGCTCTCCTTGACCCAATACTATTTAAGTTAATACGTCTGAACAATGTCGCTAAAGTTTTCACGACACCATTGACGTTAGTGTTGCCAGTGACATGACTTATGCTGAAACACCTAGGTAATCGTCCGAATGGTCAACTGGTTCATCTTACAACAGCCATAACAGCTGACATTAAACAAGTTAGCACTTCATTAATTCCCTGTTCTCGTTGTGTGGTCCGTTTAATGTCTTATTAATTAAGGGGAAACGCGCGAATTATGGTGTTGGTCATAGTAAATAAACACATCGATGACTCTTCTGGGTTTATCACTTTAGTAATTAGTCAGCTAGAAGTGTTATCAATTTCCTCATACTCTAATTGACATATCACATCCAGTGTTATCAATGTCCTCATACTCTAATTGACATATCACATCCAGTGTTATCAATGTCCTCATACTCTTATTGACATATCACAGCCAGTGAATGAATAATGTATAAATATCATCGAGTATTTACAGAGAATAGCAAACAGCGCAGACCCTGATGAGACGCCGCATAAACAACTATTGAATAGTATATTTATTTTTGTAGTTAAAACAATTTATAATTTGATGCAAGTTAAATATTTGTTGAAACTTGTCTTAAGAATATTTTATGTTTCAATACAAGTAATGTGTATGTTAAAACATACCGTAACACGAAAACGTTCTACGTTTAGACATGTTCTTCAATATAATACATTATAGTATGTTATAACGCCGAATACACGTTCCAGTATGTACGAGAACGCATATAATAGCCACACAAAATTCGTCCCTTAAGAACCCAGCAGCCTTTTATGTTTTTTACTGATATGCTTTTAGGCCAGTGTGGCTTTAAAAAGACTTAGTTTACGTTCTGTTTTTTAGCATTTATTACAACACGTATTCAATGATCCGGTTTTTCCAGCCGTTTAATACGAAAACAGATTTCACAATGTGACATATGGAATTCTGAAAAGGTCTTCTGTATTTGATACAATTAATTCACCAGTATTTCATTAAGATTGTCTAAAGATGTATACATGTAGGGCTTATCAGTCTTCTTTGCAAATTATATGAATCGCGTTCTGGGAAAACTGGGCGCAATGTATATGCGTTAAGTGTCGTCCCAGATTAGCGTATGCATTGCGCACAGGCTTATAAGGGACGACACTTTCCGTCTAAAATGGATTTTCGTTTACAAGAGACTTCCTTTCAGCGAGATATGCCATAAAAGCGGAAGTGTCATCCTTGATTAGCTCGTGCGGACTGCACAGGCTTATCTGGGCCGACACTTTACACGCACATGCATAAAGCACAGTTATCCCAGAACGCGGTTTTATATATAGAATAAAGGTATGTCAGTTTTTGCTTTCTAATTAATGTACAGTTATGTTAAGTTTTCAAACAACACGTGACCATAACTCATATATCGGATATTGATATCCGAATAGTCTATCAGCTCAATGTTCCATCAGCACACTTTTCTTTCTATGTTGCAGCATGTACTACAACATATGTGATAACCTGCAGAAGTACGAGGTGATGGGGTGCCCGAAGACGCTCAAACAGTATGGCGTCCAGTGCAGCTGCCCTTTCAAAGCCGGCGAGATTAACGTTAAGAATCTGCCGCTTAATATTCCCAAAGTGCGAGGGTTTGCACGGGCTTTTATTCGTGTAAGAGTAAGCTATGCTTCTTTTTATTATACCTTTCCTTGGTGATTTGATTTTAGCTTCCTTTTTTTTTAATTGCGAGCTTTCTTCTTTAATGGGACTTTCCTTCATTGAACATCTTCTATCAACTGTTGCTATAACTAATGTATTGATGAATGTTTGACTGTCATTAACAGTTTTTCTGAGAATATAATAATTTAGACTTGTTTGCTGCAAACATTTCGTTTTCATTGTTAGATTGTAAGGTGTTTTCAATATTCGCGTTACGCTGAGATGTACTCAAATGAGTTACGTTTTTGATGATCGTGTATTGACAGTACATGTACATTGGATAAACTTTTGTAATATGAGCCGCGCTATGGGAAAACGTGCCTTAATGCATGTGCGTTAAGTGTCGTCCCTCTTTGGCTTGTTAAGTCCGCATATGAAAATCTGAGACATAAGATTCCGCCTAGACTCGCGTTTATATTTATAAGAGACGTACTTACGAACAATTCCATCAAAGTTGAAAATGTCGACCCTGATTAGCCTGTGCGGACTACACAGACTAGTCTGAGACAACACTTTGGGCTCGAGCATTAAGCCCCGTTTCCCAGAGATCGGCACAAATATTATTGCATAATAACCTCAAGGCATCCATTATACTTGGAAAGTTGTTAATATTTCGAAAATGTAATATAGCGATCAAGAATCGATGATAAATTGTTCCAATCCAATTTCGATATTACAGATTCAGTTAATTTGTTAACCCATTTATATTATGCCTAGCGTCTACAAAAAAAGGCCTAGGCAAACAGCGTAGACCCATATCAGACGCCGCATAATGCGGCGTCTCATCAGGGTCTTAAGGAATTTCTGTGAGAAATATTCTAAAAATAGAAAAAAATCTACCAGACATCTCTAATTTTGGAAATAAAATGATCCAATTTAGAAGGATGGGAGAGTCCATTCGGCATAAATGGGTTAATTTATGTATACGTTTACGTACAAAAAGGTATTATCTCACACTTTAGTTCGGGGATTATTCATGAAAGCACGCTGGCCTCACCAAACACCCGCAAAATCTAACTGATATATCGACAAATAATTACCTAATCGTTGTTTTATGCTGTGACGATAGTGTTGACGTTATCCGTGCAGGATCAAAAATTGTCGCGCGTCAAATTATCTAGGCGGTTGATCACTTTACTGTCGATTTAATTGGTATAAAAGCATTAACAGGCAAACCCGTCATTTCAAAAATTTACAAAAACAGCTTTCAGTGGAGCAGAAAGAAGGCAAGACCTTCGATTTAAAGGTTTAAACGCTATATGTCATGGGCTGGTGTAGAGTAACCACTTCTATAAAGCCTGATAACTGAATGGTAATCGCACGAGAAGGGATGAGAGAGGGTTAGAGCTTGTGACAATTTTGACATTGTAGTATCTACCGCTCCAAGTGTTCGCTTGTTAGCTTAATTGGACCACCGGGATAGAAGGAGGGGTGAAAGCGCGCTCAATAATAATAATAAGGCAGTCCCGGTTCATTAAGCCGCTGTATGCCTATGATATTGATAAGAAAGAATAGGGACGTGAAAATGCTTTTGTAGGACTGTGCGATGATTTCGATAGGATTTGCCTTAATTCTTTTTATACTCGCGGCTTTGATGTTTCTTCTCTTTCAAAACAAACACAATAAAGGCATAAAAAGAAGACACATGTACATAATGATTAACATTCTTAATAATCAGCATTGTTGTTTTGTATATAGAGAAGTTCTTTTTTTTTTCGTTCTGAAGTTTTGACGGGATGATCACCTTTGGTGTATTTGAATACCTTTTGTAGTGAAATGCTGCGAGCACTAGGGATGAAATGAACTGTACTATTAAATACTTTCTTTACATTATGTCTTTCGTATTTTGTCAGTATTAAATGTTTACCTATTTATCGAGTTAAAATTAGGCTACTAAGTACTCAATGAACTCTTCCGAGAACAGTTATGGCTGACATAGATCAGGACGGTTTGGTGCTTTGGCAATGGAATTGTTTATGCGTTCGATATGTGCCAACAATCTATGCTCGGTTACTATATGCGAATTGCATGATATAAGAATAGACCTGATGAAAGATGGGGCAAACGTACATGTAGGAGAAAATTGAGTCGCGTTCTGACAAAACTGGGCATAATGCTTGTGCGAAAATTGTCATCCCAGATTAGCCTGTGCAGTCAGCACAGGCTAATCAGGGACGACAATTTCCGATTTTAAGGAATTTTTCGTTTAAATGATGTCTCTTCTAAGCGAAAATCCAGTTTAGGCGGACTGCACAGGCTAATCTGGGATGACACTTTACGCACATGCATTTTGTCCAGTTTTCCGTGTGAGAAGGTTTCTTATCGTAACATGCAAAAACCGTAATGCATTTAGAAAAATACAATACAAGCATTAAATGTGTTACTCTGTATTGGGAAAAAAACACTTCGGGTTCGCGTCTGTACCGCGATAGATACGACAGACTTTATAAACAAAGAACAAAATTACCGTTTTAAATATACTTGTAAACAACGCAATAGAATTTCCGAAAAAGAAGCAAAAATGTAAATACATTTGCGTATACTGGAAAAAAAGTAAATGTATTTGCTAACCAATGTATGCTTTTTTAAGTATAATTAACATAATTATAATATATAAAAAATTAATAAAAATAATGCCATCTTCGGGATTCGAATCCTGTCTCTTTGGGGGAAAAATCTAACGCCAATCATAGGGAATTCAATGGCGTGTTTGAAACTCCATTTACACGTTCAACAAGCATTTTTTCCAATTATGGACGAAAAGCTTTCACAATAATTTATCTTACTTTGATTGATGATTATCCTTAAACATAACGATATTTTCAGTAGTCTTCTGAAAATGTGGTTTAATGCATTTTCGTTAAGTGTCGTCTCAGATTAGCCTGTGCAGTCCGCACATGCTAATCAGGGACGACACTTTCCGCTTTCATTGTATTTTTCGTTTAAAGGAAGATTGTTTATGACGAAAATCCAGTTTAGGCGGAAAAGTTTCGTTCCTGATTAGACTGTGAGGACTGCACAGGCTAATCAGGAACGACACTTTACGCACATGCATTAAACCCCTTTTTCACAGAGCGAGGCTATTATAGTATTGTCATTGGCATTGTTTGCAGGGCGACTACGGGTTAAAACTACGAGTCCTCGATGGTCACAGCAAAGAATTAGGCTGCTTACAGCTAGGATTCTCCGTGAAGAAACGATATAGAGGCTGGTTGTTCAAGATATAGATACAACCAAAGAGCAACCACATTAGGACTCTACTTGGTCGCTCGTCCGGCGAGATAAACATTACAAGAGACGCGTTGAGTGTCGTCGTGTTCTAAACGGATTTTCATCTGCCTACAATAATCCACAAATACGCATTACGGGTTGATAATTTTGTTAAATTTCGGCAGATAGCAAAAAGCTTTTGGCATGATATGGACATATTCTTGATAAAAATGTAAATATTGTAAATATATGAAAACGGAAATCAAAATGCTCTTAGAAGAATTTATAGTGCACACATTTTTGCATACTGGCATTTTCGTATCGTTGGATATGACATTGTTTATGGTCGTCATAAATTGTAAAGAAACAAAAACATTCACGCTCGCATATTTTGCTAATAAATGTTTAACAAAACCAATGTGGAAATGTTTTCAATGTGGAATCATTCGCAAAAAGATAAAATAGAAAATAAATCAACAACCGACATGCATTAACAGTAATATACATTAAACGAAACAGCTTCAAACACATCGACGCCTACTACAAAACGACTAATGCTGATGATGATGATGATGATGATATACATAAAGATGACGTGGTTAATATCCTCGTTTTACTAATTGTTGGGGCGTTTTGAACCTTAAATGCAGATATTAATTAGTATAATGTCAATAAGAATCAAAATAAAACGCAAATAAAGCTTACCCATTTGATGGGAAATTACTTTCTGTTAATTTAAAAAAGCGACTCAATTTGCATATCTAACTATTTTTATGTGTGTTTTATTGTTTGAAAAGAGAAACAATTTAGAGATTATTTATTAATGTCCTCCATGGTTTATGAAATACTTCGAGTAATCGTTACACCCTTGCTTACTATTAAAACGACCTACCGCAGTGGAACAGCAACGATTCGCTAATGGATCAATTTGTTACAGTTCGATTTTGTTACTTTTATTATTGTGTTTGAAGGGGGAAACACTAAAACAAAGTTATATTTCGCACGTGTTACCACATAAAACGTACAAACTCTAAGCGATTACAGAGAGCCATCTAGAAATACCAACGTTTTCTTTGATGGTTCGTTTGAACGGCTGCTATATTAAAATGCTAATTTGGTCCAAAATAGAGTTTAATCACAGCGTGTTATTCGGAAAATTTCGTGTGACCGGGTAATCAAAAGAATGCTCTTGAGAACAATTATAAAAAATCTTATAACTGATTAAAGCATAATTTATTTAGATCCGTTTATCCTCAAGTGGCGTCAATTAATTTTACTTTATTACTTTACATCTGAAGGCAACTGCAGTCGAGTTACTCGTGTATTGGTATTTTAATTGAAGATGCGAGGAGTAGTTTCCCTTTGAGAATTCATTTTGCTTTCCCTCTTCACTATTTACGCTTGCTTTATGTATAAACTTCATTTTGCGATGTGATGCACGTGAAATAAAAGTCGGCATTTTGACGTTGATTTTCAAACGTTTTCAAATGTATATACTTGTGTTTTAGTATCATTTGAGGTGTTTGGTGTTAACAATGGACAGACGAGAGGTGTTTTATCGAAGAAGTCAGATATAAATCATGCAATAATTTTCTGTACGAATATATTAGCTTCGCTCTAGGAAGATGGGGCTTAATGCATGTGCGTTGAGTGTCGCCCCAGATTAGCCTGTGCATTCCACCCACTTTCCGCCTAGAGTGAATTTTTCGTTTAAAAGAGGCTTCCTTCAAACGAAAAATTTAATAAAGCGGGAAGTGTTGTCCCAGTTTAGCCTGTGCGGACTGCACATGTTACGCACATGTATTAAGCACAGAACGAGGCGCATAGGTATCCAGTTAACTCACAATATTTGAATATATCGTACCGGTAAACAATCGTATTCGTTGCAATATTTTCTAGAGATGAGTACCTCTGATGTTATAATAAACTAGTGTATACTATTTGAATGTTAATATATTATAAGTGTATTAATCTCAAGTCCGTTAGTGATCATATTTTAACATTGGAAAAAAATCATACCTTGTTGGAACGCTTACATTGACACGCTTATAGTCATTTTGAGAGCAAATAAAAGGGAACAATCCCCTGTATACATTTTCAATACAGTTTCGATAGAATAAACAAATTTCTATATTGCTCAACCCAAACTCTCGCATTATCATGTGGAATGCCTGTCGCCGGTGGTTTTCTAGGTTAGTAAAACCTTATGTGGTATTTTATTTTTACCAGTATGAAGTGGCTTGAGGATTACACATGAGGCTCGCTCTGGGGACAATAATGGACTTAATGCATGTGCGTAAAGTGTCGTCCTGGAGTAGCCTGTGCAGTCCGCCTTTATGGGTTTTTCGTTTAAAGGAAGTCTTTTCTAAACAAAAATCGAGTCCAGGCGGAAAGTGCCGTCCTTGATTTGGGACGACACTTAACGCACATTCATTAAGCCCCGTTTTCCCAGAGCGTTGATTGCATACATTTAAAAAAAAACTGGGTTTAATTTAAATTTGACATGTTCATTATGCCGCCAACTGAAGAACCTACATTTTCATTGTGATTATCTTCAGAACAAAGTTAAGATTTACGAAATTTTGAAAACAGAAAAACTGATGCCATATTCCTTACTGATTTTCAGGTGAAAATTCTTGGCATTATTAACAAACCAAAACTTGAAATATCTGATTGAATGTGTACAAGTTTCAATATGTCAAAACTAGTTTATTTTAAAAATGTGAAAGAATACACTACTTAAACTAGCTCACTGGAAACAAACTACTCTGCAAGGACATATGTGTTACTATAAATATCAGCAATATGAGCCGCGCTTAGGGAAAAAAGGGTTAATGGATGTGCTTTAAGTGTCGTCTCAGATTATCCTGTGCAGTCTGCAAAGGCTAATCTGGGACAACACTTTTGGAATTTCGATAAGAAGAGACTTTTCATATACAAACAATACCATAACAGTTGAAAGTGTCGTCCCTGATTAGCCTGTGACGTCACTTTGCGCAAACGCATTAATTAATCCTTGTTTCACAGAGCGAGGCTCATGTGATGTTGAATGTTGCACATTTAACTGGTTTTCAATATATATGCGAGTCATCTGGAGAAAACGTTAATATTTTTTTTTATCGGTGGGTGTACAATTCGATACTGTCGATTTTGATAGTATTGTGCATAAATGAAAAAATCCATTACAGACATCTTCGTTACCAAATTTATGCACTTATTCTGTGGCAGAAAGAACTAGTATGAATATGATCTCTAACATTATTCACAGTAAATAACAGGATGACATTACATTTATATATACTAAATGTTAGCCCGTAAGCAACTATTTTATAGAAAATAGTTGTGAAATGTTACTGCAAATAGTGCAGTGTAAGCGAAACGATATTGCCGGAGGGTAAGGGCCTATTTGGCACTTTTAGCCCTTTGAGCGCTGGAACCGAATTTTAAAGGCCTTTGCAAACAGTTTGGATCCAGATGAGACGCCGCATCATGCGGCGTCTCATCAGGATCCAAACTGTTTGCTATTCAGATAGTATTCTTTGAAAAAAATCGAAGAAAATGCTAATTTTAGAAATTCAGCAGACGACATTTTAGCAGACTACAAATATCCCAGCATGCAAAGGGTTAATCTAATACTGATGCAATCTACCACATATCATTATTTATCTGAACAACTTGTTAATACCTGCTTTTCTTGACATTAATACATTTGATTAAATTAAAGTGATGATACCATTTTAGCATAGCAGTGTATATAAAACGGTTAAGAAATGCTCGTTACTAGATGAAACGCCCATGTTTAAATATGATCGCGCTATTTTATATATTGAGTTTAAGCAATTAGCTTTTTAAAGGAATTATTTGCAAAATAATTGTCTGTTTCACTGCGCAAGATTTATCGTAAATAAAAGAAAATATCCTAATCTGAACGTTTCAAACTGTCTGTGCGGTCTGCACACATTTTCATCAAATGCATGCGTTTGTCGCGACTGGTCTGTGGTCTTCGTGTGACGCAGTGTGATGTTACCTATCATTTATCTACTGTTTTTGCCTTTAATAAAGCGATCAATGCTGTATTCATCAAGCGGCGTCAACTAAGTAAACTTTACTACATATGAAGGTAACAGCAGGCGCATTACTCCTGTACGGTGTTAAAACCTAAGATTAAAAGAGTAGTTGCCCTTTGAAAAAGTTTTCCATTCCACTTCGATGCATTTTATACATTTTTAAAGCCGGCCGAGTTGATATTTCTCACAACAATTTGGTTTTCTCAACTGACCAGAATTTGTATTTTGCTTCTTCGTTTTCAACCCTTTTACATCTTTTACAATATTACAACCACTGGGTATAAATTGCGCCCGTAAACAAACATGTAATAACCACATTTAATTGGCCAGAAACTCAGCATTTAGCATAATATGAGCCGGTCTCGTGAAAACGGAGCTTAATTCATGGGTATAAAGTGTCGTCCCAGATAAACCTGCAGTCCACACTGGCTAAATTGAAACGACACTTTCCGCCTAGACTGGATTTTCGTTTGGAAGATACTTCTTTCAAACGAAAAATTCCATAAAAGCGGAAGTGTCGTCGCTGAATAGACTTGCGGACTTCATATGCTAATCTGGGACGACACTTTACGCACATGCATTACATCCGGTTTTCCAAGATCGCGGCTCACATGTATGTTCATGTAGATATTATATTATAATGTCTCAGTCTTAAATAGTCAAGTGATAATTCAAGTATATACATATAATTAAAAAAACATTTCGCGTTCAGATATACATGTAATCAAATGGTTGGAAAAAAAGTATTACATTTTGACGAATATGTGTTGTTGTTGTTTATCTCAAACAGTCATAACGATATGAGAGACTTTACTATTCACGTTGTTGCTTAACATTAATGTTTTTTCATCCACAACTTTCGATAAAGCTCCTTTTATAATATATATTGTATTCACTCTCATAAAGAACGTGCAAAATAAAATGTTCTTGTGGAATTTGTTTTCATTTAATTATTTATTTCAGCACTTTGCAAAACTGTTGATACAAGTATAAAGTTGATCATGTTGAACTGTTTTGAGTATTTGTACCTTAACATTAAGTTAATTTCAAATATTAATGGATTTTGTAATAAAATGCATAATTTGCTTTAAAAGACGTAACTTAGTGATTTTGAACAATTTTCGGTTAATTCTTACCGTTCAATGTAGAATGTTTACAGGAAAGTGTGTGTTTAGTGGCACCAATATCATCTAAAAAAAAAGAGATTAAAAGAAGGTGAAACTTTCAACTGGCGGCCATGATTAAAAAAAATAAACGGTTGTCTTCTGGTTTCCTTGTGTGATCTTTCCGTATAACTTTTACTTTAGTTTAAACTTATTTTTTTGTTTCTAGGGAGAATCAGTTCTTTGTGTATTTAGAAAGTTCCCGAGACTACTTACCGAATGGGGAACATTGCGTACCCGGGACATCACTGTCGCAAGGCGGACACCATGTCCATGACACTTGTGTATCCTTTAATACTTTGACCTTTGAAATATGAGACCTCTGGCAGGGACGTCCGGGCATCGCATTCTGGGTCGTCATGGTGAGGACGGTGAGAAGGCCGAGCGAGATACGGGCGGGTACGGCGTCTATGTCGAGCCAGAATGACATCCAGGACAGAATCGAAATAAGAATGATCGGAAAGTACACTTGCTTTATAGTGTAGCCGGAGAGGCGATTCATTTTATACTGCAGCATGACACACGTGTAATTCACTGACAAGGTGTGTTTAAAACTGATGTCATCTTTTAAAATTTAAATGTATGCCATTTCAATCAAATGGGTCTATGCAGTATTTATATTAGAATAGTCAACTGAAAAAGGTTCTCGAAAGGAAAAATGTTTTTAACGATTATAGACGAGCATAACTCATCTGGGATTCAGTTCTCAGTGGATCAATACGAATACCAAGCCCCAGGCTGTCAACGTTATTTAGAATTCCGATGTTATAAAATATTGATTTTAAGCTGGTTTAACCGCTGTAATGGTCCTGATAAACCATATATGACAACAGAATGGCTTCACATAAAGATCATATCATATGTGAGCGACTGTTTTTACCACACTCTTCGTCATTATTACACGTGTTCGCCCTATAACAATGCTGGGTCACAAGCTTGCCCTTGTCAAACTGCTCCACTGCGCTGCCGGGACCATGTAGAATCGGTGGTTATTCCATTCACGTGCCAGATAGTACGTGTTGAAACCGTCTGAAGTCGTATAAATGATACACCTTTAACTAATTTATTTTATCAGTTATAACCAACCAACGAGTAGCTACATATATACATATGTCACTGCAGTTAAGGTTAATACGTGTTCACAATTCATTCATATTTCATTGTGCTTATGTTATATTGATCGATTGATCAACGGTTCGCCACAGGTACGTATTTGCAACATTATTATAATAGTCGCGTCATGCGAAAATGGGTCTTACTAGATATCACTCTCGTGGGGATACTGTCACCTCTAGAACTAACCTTTATGTCTGACTGTCGTGGGGATACTTGCACAGATCCACATGATACTTAAATTTTGTGATGATTCTGACACAGTCATAGGAAGCTATGTATTAAGATAATTTGTCGTTTAAATAAGTTATCAGAAATACTTTATCTGCACGAAAAGCAACACTTAGGATATTTATTTATTAAAATTGAAAAATAACATAAAATGAACAATGCTCAGGTCACACATTCACGACATTGGAATTGGGTATTTTTTTGGCGCAATGTGGATGATCTTGCAAAAAAAAAAGTTTCCATGTTTTGGTAAATTGTAGTTGAGAACTTGTTGAGAACAATTATTACCTTGTACACAAATGTATTTGGCTTTCATTGAAATATAAACACTAATATGACAAATTCAGTATGATAGATTTATAGCATCAAGTTGACAACATCAGACCTTATATTATAATACACCCTACCACGTGTAATTTCGTATTGATCCGTGTTATATCCACATTAACCCGTGTCGAACCGAAACAATCCGTGTAACTCCTGTCACCGAATCGCCCATTTCCTAACTCATCCTTAGCACGTCAAAGTTCGCTCTCACGCCGCTATGCATCCGCATCGAATCCTCATAGGATATTTGGGTTCAATCGTGTGATTTAATCTGCAGTGGAACCGGCTGGTCGGTCCTTGCATATATGATCTGGGCTTACAAAACGTTTGCCATACAAGTATCAACCAAAGTATTACTACATATGCCAAGCAGGAGAGACGCAGTCTCTTTATTTATTGCAAGCGAACAATGGCCAAACACACTGCGCACCACAAAAGCAGATAGCATACGCGCAAACGCTCATGAATTAAATTTGCTGTCTAATATAAGCATTTACTTTTTTTACTTTTTAATATTGTGATTGCCTAGAGCTGACCTGGACGCGTTCGGTATGTTAGATGTGTACCAGTTTCTTGGCACCGTGGCGGAATGAATAATTGCCTTTCTCATTATCTATAAACGTGTTTTGCAACCAAGACGCTTCCCATCTTCGTATTCAGATCTAAGCTCTTAATATTCGGCAACTTCGTGTACGCATGTCTTTTGTCAGTTACGTCTCCCACAGGGACATTCCCATTGGGGCGACCTGACCCAGACCACGGTGATCAGTTCACAGCGTTCAATATCCACAGACCAGTATTATATTTAATTGAAGTATGCAAAGTGCCGAATTAGCATTTACATCTTGTTAGATTCCTAGTTGACAACAGGGAACTCATTTGTGAGTGCGGCATTCGTCTTTGATCGAAATGTGGGTATGTTATATATGTTGCGAATGTTAAACTGACATCACAATCAGACCATTCACACATTAATACAGATCGCACATCAGGCTTACCGGTAAGTCACAACTGATGAACGCGTATTGCATTCATAATATGAAACCCGTTTTCGCTTGATCATTGTGTTATTCATTATTGTATAAGTATCAAATGTAACCGAGTTTCATCCTCGGATTTTTTTGTGTTTAAGTATCATAACAAGATTTGTGTTAGTATAAAAATATCAGAGAGGGTAATATACATATCTATCATAATTATTTACTGACCAAACTATTCTTCTCTTACGCTGATTACGCTCGTTTTATTCAACTAAATGGGAACTCGATCAGAAAAATCTGAAATAATATATAAATACGTACATTTGTATTAATGAATTATGCACATATAATTGCATATGTATGATCGGTCGTACTTCATCTTATTAAGCTTTTATGATAGTGGACTCTGTAAATTGTACCTCCTAAAGAAATGTGTATGGAAGGGGTAAGATTATGGGTTCTTTACTAATAATGATAGAGAATGTTCTGATAATACGTTTAAGTTTTAACCAGACGATAAATTATAATAACACTAATTAAGCTCTTATGCTATGGATTATAGCATTGTCGAGCATTTATCTTTGACATTCTTGGTCTTAAAGTTAAACAAATGTTGCTTTTGTTTGCTTTACCAAAAACATATATACTAAGGTGGAGTATTAGTTAGTTTAATTTTTGTTTTAAGCCTTAATGTTTGAAAGGGTATGTCAAAAATGTATTTTCATTGTATTTATGTTTATTTCAATTATATTACCATAACTACTTTATCATTAATTCGTTTGTGTTTTCGTTCAGCTAGACTATGCGAAATTAAACAAACGGTCTAATAAAAAGTACGTTTATATTGTTAAATTAATACGTATATTGTTAATGTTGCGAAATATTTTGCTCCAAGAGAATATATCAGGCATCTTGTTTGGCAAAAACATACACAAATGATTCGGGCCTATATTTTGCCTCCTACGAACTTTCAAAACATGCACGAAATAAATTTGGTTTCCAGATGGGATTTATTATCTCCTGGAACCGATAATCTACGGTAGACCAATGCATGAAGAACATTCATATTAGACAATTCAGTTTTCCATACAGGCTTCCACAGAATAAAGTGGGGGAGAGTTTGAAGAGAAATGATAGGTTGCATACATAATCGTCACCTAAGACTTCTGTTACTGCGTGTTAGTTTCATTGCTCCTAGCATGAATAGTAATGCCTCGCCAAATACCTGTTCATTCTGTGTAATAACTGAAAGAAAACGAAACTGCACCAACGACATGTGATCATGTACGAGATGACTACTACAAAGATACCAGTTGAGTCAGATAAACAGCCACAGAAATAGACAAAATAAGGATTCCAAACTTAATGGTTACTGCATTGGGGAATTCATCTGGCTTTGTTCGTACACCGTTAACGTCACTTTTAATCTTCAATGTTGTCATAGTTCTGTCTTCTGAGGCTGTACTCTCTAGACCTATTGTTTGTTATTTGGATGAAACAGTAACGAGCTTTATTACACCTAGTTTGTTTAACAATTTTCAGTAGGTATTTCGCTATCATAATATGTTAGAGATGGACCATACTTCTGTATATCCTTCGAGTACTGTCTACCAGTGGGTACCATCTACCAATGTAAACACAAACATGCCATAAATCTGCTGGTTTACATCTTAGATTTGGTTTGAGTGTTTACCAATATTTTCCCGCGGTATATTTTGTGTAAAATAAAAAAGGCCTTCCAAATGAAAGTTTGTTCAGATTTCTTTTTTACACAATATGATGGATTAATGGTCAAAATATATAAGTAATATATGTTTTTAAAAGATTGAGTAAGAAATGTCGACTTTTTGTACCAATGTTTCGCATTGACAACATTCCATCGTCACATAACAAGTCAAGACGCATGTCATATAATGGCAGAAGCTACATATTTCCAAACATCCACAAGTTACAGGTTAAACATTTATAGCTATTAATGTACTGAAAAAACATTTGTTTTGTTTATTGTATCCAAGTTCTTCATTTTTAAAATATGTGTGCAGTATTGGATTCAAGCGTCACGATTTTGCATTCATAATTTCATTTTTTGTCGGCATAGGTAAATTTGATTAAAATTGTTTTTGAAGCGCGTTTGGTTTTTAATTAATTCTGGGGTAAATGTAAGGTTCGGCTAGCCCTTAAACCGGTTTAAACTCCAAATGCTTTTCTAAGACCATACCAATGCGGTTAAATCATATAAGGTTTAAAGTTAGTGTTCTGATATAAAGGTTGTGGATATTTAAAAGAATTTCTCACCTGATAGTTTCTTTAGTTGCATTGTTTACTTTACCTATATCACTTTAACATTGACACAAAAGACGTCAGACCATCAATAAACTTGAACTATAAAGTTATATACCGATGCACTCGGCAAAACGGAATCTCGGTAATGTTCGCTTAGTGCTCTAAAGTTAAGTATAAAAAAAGTTCAACTGCACCAACAGGAGTGATATTTTACTACAGTAGAAAATCATTTATTTATGGCCAGTGACCGATCGCCAAACAGTATGACACAGCACAGAAACACCCAACAAACACAAACAAAAAAACTTCGTTCACCGCCTTGGAACAGCCTATGCAAAACATACGGTGTTTACCCGGTTTAAACAAAATCTCCAAAGCACACACTTAGCACAGAGTAATTAATTTAACTTAACAATGTAAAACACTGAACAATTAAAACATACTAAATACATTAATCTGGGTGTCACTGTGAGCCTTTAGGCTGTTTCGAATGATTCTAATATAGACATTTCTTGCCAGGTAATAGTATTTTAGTGATCGGAACGAGTACTGAAAATGACATTCGAATACTCGTTTGTCATTATTCGAATATTCGATTTTTAAACTTAAGATATAAATGTCCTAACTTACGACCGTCCAGGTCAAAGAACTGTTCCTTATCGCCACAAATACTACTATAAATCGTATCCTATATGCAGCTTTGAAAAAGGCATATAGTATTATTTTTTTTAATAATAATTGCAAATCATGTTCTTCATTTTAACTTAATACTTTTTATCTTAAGATATTTCCCGGAAAACACATTACCGAAATTCTAATGTATTTCATTACAATACTTAATTGTTTGGATAACTTCCCCTAAATAATATTTATTTTACCTTTGTTACAGTGTTTGAGACTAATCATGTAATCGGGTAGTATACTGTCAAATTTGTGTTATGGTATTTCATTGTAACCAACGCCACTTGCTGTTGTGGGGATACTTGCACTTCTAGAACTACACTGCACGTCTGACTGTCGTGGGGATACTTGCACTTCTAGAACTACACTGCACGTCTGACTGTCGTGGGGATACTTGCACATATAGAACTACACTGTACGCCTGACTGTTGTAGCGATTCTTGTACCTCTAGACCTAAACTGCACGTCTGACTGTCGTGGCGATTCTTGTACCTCTAGACCTACACTGCACGTCTGTCTGTCGTGGCGATTCTTGTACTACTAGACCTACACTGCAAATCTGTCTGTCGTGGCAATTCTTGTACCTCTAGACCTAAACTGCACGTCTGTCTGTCGTGGCGATTATTGTACCTTTAAACCAACACTGCACGTCTGTCTGACGCGGCGATTCTTGTACTTCTAGACCTACACTGCAAATCTGTCTGTCGTGGCGATTCTTCTTCCTCTAAACCTACACTGCACGTCTGTCTTTCGTGGCGATTCTTGTACCTCTTAACCAACACTGCACGTCTGTCTGTCGTGGCAATTCTTGTACCTCTAGACCTACACTGCACGTCTTTCTGACGTGGCGATTCTTGTACCTCTAGATCTACACTGCACGTCTGTCCATCGTGGCGATTCTCGTACCTCTAGACCTACACTGCCCGTCTGTCTATCGTGGCGATTCTCGTACCTCTAGACCTACACTGCACGTCTGTCTATCGTGGCGATTCTCGTACCTCTAGACCTACACTGCACATCTGTCTGTCGTGGCAATTCTTGTACCTCTATACCTACATTGCACATCTGTCTGTCGTGGCGATTCTTGTACCTCTAGACCTACACTGCACGTCTGTCTGACGTGGCGATTCTTGTTCTTCTAGACCTACACTGCACGTCTGTCTGTCGTGGCGATTCTTGTTCCTCTAGATCAACACTGCACGCCTGACTGTCGAGGGGATGCATGCGTCTCTAAAACTTAAACGCACGACTGACTGTCGTGGCGATACTTGCAATGCACGGCTGACTGCGTGTTGATACTTACACCTCTAGAACTACACTGCACGTCTGACTGTCGTGGGGATACTTGCATATCTAGATCTACACTGTACGCCTAACTGTTGTGTAGAACCTTCACTTCTGGAAACACACTGTGTCAGTTTATGCTGTGGATGTTATACAAACTTATACAGAGTCTGAACAGAGGCAGGCTCTAGCTAACAATTTATATCGACATTACAAAGCCTAATACACTGGGTGCTTTTAATGGCAAACATGTTGCCATGCGTCCTAAGTATGGTAAAATATCTTTCGGTGGTGTTGATGGCCCTTGTCGGCACCGATAACAAGCTCCGATGTAAAAATATGGATGCTCAAGCTGGATATTCTTGATGAGATGTGGAACCATAATAACCTGAAGAAGGAAATTGAAGGGGCAACATGAATGCCCACAGAAACAGCCCTTATCAGGACGGGGTCTTGCCAATGACGTTAGAAACTTCCACAACTGCTTATCGAGGGCAAGAACTATTGTCGAGAATAACTTAAGTTTTCTTGCAAACATATTTACATGTTTGTTCTCAGTCATCAACTAGAAGCCAGATACTGTGTACGCCATAGTTCCCGCACGCGTTTGTCGTCCTAATATCATGACGATCAAATGTCCAAGTGATGTAAACTTAAGGGCCAAGAAGACGACGGCCAACTTATTCACGGAGCCTGCAGTGATGGTGTCAATATAAACGATGTCGATATCCCTCAGGCAGGTAATGTGGACACCTTCGATGCAAAACAACAGAGGTTATATGTGAAACATTAAATCAACTCATCGGTCGGGTCTGTGTCATGGCCAGTTCTATACATTTTTTTATTTATTTTTTAATGTTCAAACATTTTAACAATAGTGGTTAACAAATAACCTTATCAATGATTTGGTTAATTGTAGTTGAGAATTTGAACACAATCGAGTTATTTAAGAAGGAGTATTATGTAACGACAAAGCCTTAATGTTATTTTTTTTTATCTTTGATTCATTACGTCGCCCCGGAGAGCCAAGGTAAATGACTGAAAGTATACAAATAACACTAATAAGTCCACCATACAGAATTCATACATGATCAATGGTTATAATAAGAATATAATACATGTATGCCTAATAAACAAATCAGAATGTGAAATGCCGTAATCTATTAATCCTTAAACACAGAAAAACATGTGTCCTAGCTGAATTTCAGATAAACTGAAAGAACCTAATTTCCCGGACGGACCGGTATTGTATGCATGCATAGACGAAACAAGAACCCAGGCAAAAATATGTGCCTTGGCCTTAGACCTATAAACAGCAAAACTGTATTGTCCTATCCATTAAATAATAGCATAGTATCTGAATAGCAGATAGATTTACATACACAAGGAATAATCGCTCTCTTTAACGAATAGCAAAATTTAACGTGACGTCACCACCTTTAAAACATGACAAAAAATAAACTTACACAGAGAATGCAGGATTGTGACTTTCATAATGCAAAGAATTCATATCATAACATCATATAACACAAACTCACACTGTGGGGGCATAAAGAGGACCTTTATTTTTGGAAAATCACTTTGCATTGTGAAAAGTGCCGTCTTAACGGATTTGACTTTCAAATGGTGTAAATATATCTAAGGGGAACACACTTCAGAAAATAACAAAAGTGTAACAGCTCATTATTTTCTTGTACACAAATGTCGTTGGCTTTTTATTTGAAATATAAGCACTAATAGAATAAATTCAGTATGATGGATTTATAGGATCAATTTGACAAAATCAGACCTTATATTATAATAAAATTTACCCGAAAAAGATCACAGAATTGTCCTTTGGCTCGATTTGTACACATTTGTTATTATTATTAATTGTTCATATGCATCTGTTGTTTGCCTTAAAACTTCACTCTTTATCTTTTTGTATTATTTGACTTATTTTTACTAATATACAGACGTAACGTTTTAAGATGGTTAGCGACAAACAGCTCCTATGTGAGTTCTTTTTCTTGAACAATACAAAATTGGAAACAAGTGACTTAAATTTCCAGAGATCGTACGGAGAAAGGTTTCGAGGCAGATCTGTTTCGCCCCGTTCGTACATATCTTTTTACGACCGTTCTATTTTGTATCTACCCGTCTTGAATACACCCTGACACATGTTATTTCGTAATGGCTCGTGTTATATCCGCATTTTACCGTGTCGAACAGAAACAATCCGTATAACTCCTGTTACCGAATTGTCCATTTCCTAACTCATCCTTAGCACGCAAAATCCGTTGTCACGAATCGGATCCTCATGGAGTACGGATATCCGGGTTCAAACGTGTGATTTTATCTGTTGCGGAACCGACGGGGTGGTTCTTGCATATATGATCTGAGCATACAAACACGTTTTAACCAAGTATAACTACATATGCAAAGCAGGAGAGACGTGATCTCTTTATTTATTGCAGCTGACCAACGACACTTTCTGACGCTCGTTACGCTCGTAATATTCAACTAAATGGACTCGAACAGGAAAATCTGAAATCATATATAAAAACGTATTAATCCATTATGGAAATATCATTACATATGATTGGTCATACTTCGTCTGATAAAGCTTTAATGCTAGTGGACTCGGTAAAATGAGCCTCTTAAAAAAATCATTATGAAGAGGAACGAGTATTTGCTCTTTACTAATAATGATGGAGAATGTTCATTCTGATAATACTTTTAATTCATATTCATTTTACCAGACGATAAACGATAATAACAATAAAAAAAGCTCTTATGCTAGTGGTTTCCAGTATACTCGATCATTTATTTTTGACATTCGTGGTCTTAAAATAACATATAAAAACATTCCTTTTGTTTGCTTTACCAAAACATTATATAGTTGGTATGGACGGTTTATTAGTTTTGTTGTGTTATTGGCCTAAATGTTTATGTGGGTATGTCAATATTGTATATTCACGCTTGTATTCGTTTGTTTATTCCATTCTTTTCATTATTTTTGCATTATTACTTTATCATGACTTAATTTGAATATTCAGTTTTCTAGAGAATGCGAACGTGTTATCAAAAGTACGTTTAGATCGTTAGATTAATAAGTATATTGATTATGTTCCAAAAGGTTTCGCTAAAAAGAATATCTGGCATTTAGTTTGGAAAAGAATGAAATCCTCTTAAGGCCAATAACAACTGTTCTCGGATTTTGCGATTTATTAAAATCGTATGCAAATGATTTGAGCCTATACTTTGCTTTCTTCGAAGTAACAATGCATGCACGAAATAAACTTGATTTCAGGACGTGATTTATGACCGCTCGGAACCGACAACCGCTCTTTAACCAGATTTCAGCTTATACCTCACGGTTTCATTATTGATGCGTTTAGTCACTTTAACACAGGGATTTATATATCTGACATCAGTAATGTTTTACATTATCATATGCTTTAAGATGGAAAGATTCCGATGTCGGTCGACGAACATATAACCAAAAGTTTGCACACGTAACTTCATAGTTGAGCGGCAGTCTTGGATAACAGTTCTTCAGAAGACTTGCTGGCAATTAATGTCCACATAAAACCGAAACATCACGATCATTATACACTGAGATAATTTGATGTGTTTACTTGTATTAATTTTATATGCGAATTTTGATCAATCAGCGACATGCCCGTCAAAATGTTATTCTACGAATACGGATACAATGGTTGTTTGTGTCATGTAACCTACACAAAATAATACACAAGGATGTAAGAATTTAATATAGCATACCTCTAAAATGCCTAAACGATCCCTTCCCTTTCTCCAAAACTGTATTTATGTATAATAAAAAAAACTCAGCTAGCTTTTTTCTCATGCGAAACTATTGGAATACATTAGAATATTCAGGCTTCCTCAAAATAAGCAGGGAGTGTTTGAAAAGAAATGAGAGCTTGCGGGCATACTCGTCACTGTAGACAATTTTAGATGAATGATGTTAATTTTATTACACCGGGCATGGATAGCAATGCTGCGCCAAAATACCTGTATATTTTGTGTTAAGAGTGTACTGACATAAAACGTAACTGCACCCAATGACAAATGATCAAGTGTGACATAACTATTGCACAGATCACAGATAAGAAACTGAATGGTAATATGTTCGTACAAACTTGACGTCACTTTTAATCTTTAATGGTGCCATATTTCAGTCGTCTGAGGCTGCAATCAAACGAGATATGTTTTCTTTTTTTGGATGAAATATGCTTGCTTACGATCATTCTTGCACCTATTTGTTTGACAATAGCCTGTAGACACGTGTAGCATTCGATTCCAGAGTCACGTCTTGGCATTCATGATTTATTTCCTGTCTGCATTGGTAAATATGATTAAAATCGTTTTTGACGCGTGGTTTGTGATCTGGGGTTTTAGGTTCGGCTTCACCTTGAACCGACTTAAACCCACAATGTGAAACAACGTCCTGAATCACAACAAATGGGTCAACTTCCAGTTGACATACTGGAGCCGGATTAAACCATCGTTTACGTGCGTTGGTAAGGACTTCGTTTGACCAATGTACGTCAAATCCGGCAGAAGGCAACTGAAAAGGTAAGGTTGTTTATTTACATGTTTGTGCGCGATGGCTGTACACATAGAGATAGCGCACAGTCTAATTACTGATTCGTTCATATGCGACATGCAGCGATGTGTTAGTCGTCGAGGCCACCCAGAAAATATTTACAGTGGAAATGGCACAAATCCAACGGCTGGCGAAAACCATGGCTATGTGAGTCAATGTATGTATGGAATCAGAGCCGAATTTTGAGGCATGTGTAACAAAGGGGAATTGATTGGCACGTGAAACCTCCAAAAACAAAACCACATGGCAGAGTTTGAGAGTGGTTGGTTCGTTTTTTCAAAAAAACGCATTGAAATCCGTAATACGAGAACAACTGCTGGGCGACGAGCTTCTGATATGTCAACTCTCTGCACGGAAGTAGAAAATATGTTAAAAGCCCGACCGATAACACAGGTAAGTGATTATCCCCGTGATCCATAGCCGCTGTCGCTGATCAAAATGTTGATATTTCGTCCGAATACGGGGTTCCCTCCAGGAGTTGTTTTATAAGGGAGATAACTATTGTCTGCGATGGTTGAGACAAATCCAGTACCTGGCGAACATTTCCTGGAGACGATAGGAGTACAGTGTGGCGAACATTTTCTGGAGACGATAGGAGTACAGTTAAATCCGGTAATCTTGCGCGGCCGGTAATCTTGCGCACTGCACAGTTGCACTGACCTACTTACGATAAATTCGAAATGAATCACAAAGTCCCTAGAGACTTTAGCGTTTTCATACTTTAAATTAAGAATTCATAAATCCAACGTGTTATTTAGCATTCCATTGTACAACATCCGATCAGTTGTGGTATTTTTTGGCCATTGAAAATATATCGCATCAGACGATATTGTCATCATTTCCCGCCATTCTGTCAAACCACATTTGGTATGATCTCCGCATGTGCAATGGCCTAGCTTTGATATTTTCTGGCAACTATGGAAGCATGATTTTATTACACCAAGTGCGCAAGATAACCGGACACTGTGATAGTTTGAAAATGAAGTGAGTCAAATTTGTTTTGAAATCAAATCGGACTGTTCTTCACTGAATTAATCCGATATTTTTGTCTTAATAAGCACATGAACTTCTTATTTTCATAATAAAGTTAGATATTATGTTGTCAATTTATAAAAGAACCTGTTTTTAAACCAATTGCCCCTTAACTGCGCAAGATTACCGGACAGCATCGTATCTCCCAAATGTACAGGTACGCAAGAAGTGGCATAACAGTCAGAGAAATATTGCGGTAAATGATCTTGTTCTCGTATGCGACGAGACTTCTACTCGTGATCATTGATCTTTAAGGGAAGAGTCGGCCGTTTGCGGTCATGCAGAGAAAGCATTAACTGTGCGGAGAAGGTTCACCCGTTACACAAATTAGGCTTGTTAGAGTAAAAACGTTGCTTCGGATCAGTAATATGCAATACACTGCATACCGTAAAACAGCATAGGTTAGAGTGTTAATAGTTTGTATAATTTAGTATTGAAGCATGATCTCAATTTTATATTCGTAGTCTAGTTGACTGATGTAAAGTAATATACGTGTATTCATATATGTTACGAGTTCGGTTTAGGGTTTTGAGTTCAAGCCTTGTCTCTGAAGTTATTAAAGCATTTAAATGACATTCGTTGGAAGGTTCATTGGGTGGCGGTGTTGCAGACTAGCACCAATGTGCAGACTAGCAGAATGTTGATATAACGATTGAAGCGTCGTCGGCGGAATTGTTTATGTAGATGAAATAAAAGTTGAAACTTGAGGTGTTTCCCACAAAAAGGTTTATAGTGTCGGACCTAAACTGAGTCTGGTCCGGCGACTTACACAGATTTTACGGATTACTAATCAAGGCAGGTCTGTTTCGCCCCGTTCATGCTTATCTTTTTAAAACCGTTGTGAGTCGTACCTACCCTTAGTTATATACTAGCGAAGCGCTGGTTACCCGTTTTGATACGTGTAATTTCGCATTGAACCGTGTAATATTCGCATTAAACCGTGTCGAACCGAAACAATCCGTATAACGCATGTCACCGAATTGTCCGTTTTCTAACTCATCCTTAGCACGTCAAAATCCGTCGTCACGCCGCTTTGCATCCGCATCGGATCCTCATAGGAATACGGATATCCGGGTTCAAACGTGTTATTTAATCTGTATTGGAATCGGCGGAGTGGTCCATGCATATGTGATCTGGGCATACAAAATGTTTGCCATACATGTATTAAACAAGTATAACTTCATATGAAAAGAAGGAGAGATGTAGTCTCGTTCTTTATTGCAAGCAAACAGTGGCCAAACACACGGCGCAACACAAAAGCAGATAGCAGCTGTCTTATATAAAGCATTAACTTTTTTACCTTTTTTATATTGTGCTTGTCTAGAGATGTCCTGGACGCGTTCGTTATGGTAGATGTGTACCAGTATCTCGGCACCGTGACGGAATATATCATTGCCTTCCTCATTAGCTATGAACGTGTCTGGAACACTCACGCTGTCAGTCATCTGCGTTCCAGTTCTAAGCTCCTAAGATTCGGCAACTTCGTGTACGCATGTCTGCGGTCATATCACGTCTCCCGCAGATACATTTCATGGGACGACCTGACGCAGAACATGGTGATCAGTTCACAGCGTTCAATGTTCACAGACCAGTATTATATTTAATTGAATTATGCAAATTGCCGCATTAGCATTTATATCTTTAGCATTGATGCATGCGGATATAAATACGTATTAAGCATTATGGAAATATCAATACATATGATCGGTCGATCTTCGTCTTATATAGCTTTTATGAAAGTGGCCTCTGTTACTTTCACTTCTTAAAGACATGATTATGAAAGAAGTACGATTATGGTTTTTTACAAATAATAATGGAGAATATTTATTCAGATACTACGTTTAATTCACATTGATTTAACCAGATGATAAATGATATGACAATATAAACAAGTATGCTAGTAGACTCCAGCATTGCCGAGCACCTATTTGTGACATTTGTGGTCTTAAATAAAACAAATGTTGCCTTTGTTTGCTTTACCAAAACATAATATAGTTGATATGGAGTGTTTATTAGTTCAGTTTTGTTATAAGCATAAATGTTTATGTGGGTATGTCAACAATGTATATTCACGTTTATATTTATGGTTTTTTTTCCCATTCGTTTCATTATTTTTTATTATGACTTTACTATCACTCTATTTGTACATTCAGTTTGCTAAACAATACAAACGTGTTATCAAAAGTACGTTAAGATCGTTACATTAATACGTATATTGATTATGTTCCAGAAGGTTTTGCAAAAAAAATAATATCTGGCATTTAGTTTGACAAAGAATGTATTCCTTTTAAGGCCAACAACAACTGTTCTCGGATTTTCTCGATTTATTAAATTCGTATGCAAATGATCTGGGCCTATACTTTGCTTTCTACGAAGTAACAATGCATGCACGAAATAAATTTGATTTCCAGAAGTGATTTATGGCCGCTCGGAACCGATATTCTACGGTAGACCGATTCATGAAGCTTTAACCAGATTTCAGCTTATACATCACAGTTTCATTATTGATGCGTTTGGTCACTTCAACCCAGGAATGTATATATCTGACATCAGTAATGTTTTACATTATCATATGATTAAAGATGGAAAAATTCTTATGTCGTCTGTCGACGAACGAATAACTAAATGTTTGTACACATATCTTCATAGTTGAGCGGCAGTCTTGGATAACAGTTCTTCAGAAGACTGGCAATGAATTTCCACATAAAACCGAAATATCGTGATCATAATACGCTGAGATAATTTGATATGCGTTTACTTGTATTAATTTTATATGCGAATAACGATCAATCCCGTCAAAAATGGTATTCTACGAATACGGATACAATGATCGTTTGTGCCATGTAACCACCACAAATAATACACAAGGGTGTAAGAATTTATATAACATACCTCTAAAATGCCTAAACGATCGCTACCCTTTCTCCAAAACTGTATTTATGTATTATGAAACAAAAACTCAGATAGCTTTTTTATCAAGCGAAACTTTTGGAATACATTAGAATATTTTGTTTGTCCCAACAGGCTTCCACAGAATTAGGGGGGGGGGGGATTTCAAGACAAATGTGAGGTTGCTGGCATACTCGTCACTGTAGACAATTGTAGATGAAGGATGTTATTTTTTTTTACACCGGGAATGGATAGCAACGCTGTGCCAAATACCTGTATACTCTGTGTATAAAGTGAACTGACATAAAACGAAACTGCACCCAATGACATGTGATCATGTGTGACATAACTATTGCACAGATCACAGATAAGTAAGATAGACATATACAGAAACAGATACAATACGGATATCAAACTGAATGGTATTTAGTTCGTACAAACTTGACATCTTTTTTAATCTTCAATGTTGTCATAGTTTAGTCTTCAGAGGCTAGAATCAAAAGAGATATGTTTGTTATTCGGATGAAAAAATGTTTACGATCTTTAAATTACCTAGTTTTGATGATCAATGTCGGTAGACAAGTGTAGCATTCGACTCAAGAGTCACTTCTTGGCATTCATGATTTCATTTCCTGTCTGCATATGTAAATTTGATTTTAAATTCGTTTTTGACGCGTGCTTGGTTTATGATCTGGGGTGTGAGGTCGGCTAGCCCTTAAACCGACTTAAACCCACGCTTTGCATTTAGCCTTTACCTGCGATGATGCCAGTTTTTTTTTATTATTATTTATGTTTATAGTAAGTGTTCTTTTATTAAAATTGTGGATAACAACAAAATTTATCTCGCCTG
>VMBQ01000436.1:119134-183982 GCA_007657795.1 Dreissena rostriformis
GGGGGGGGGGGGATTTCAAGACAAATGTGAGGTTGCTGGCATACTCGTCACTGTAGACAATTGTAGATGAAGGATGTTATTTTTTTTTACACCGGGAATGGATAGCAACGCTGTGCCAAATACCTGTATACTCTGTGTATAAAGTGAACTGACATAAAACGAAACTGCACCCAATGACATGTGATCATGTGTGACATAACTATTGCACAGATCACAGATAAGTAAGATAGACATATACAGAAACAGATACAATACGGATATCAAACTGAATGGTATTTAGTTCGTACAAACTTGACATCTTTTTTAATCTTCAATGTTGTCATAGTTTAGTCTTCAGAGGCTAGAATCAAAAGAGATATGTTTGTTATTCGGATGAAAAAATGTTTACGATCTTTAAATTACCTAGTTTTGATGATCAATGTCGGTAGACAAGTGTAGCATTCGACTCAAGAGTCACTTCTTGGCATTCATGATTTCATTTCCTGTCTGCATATGTAAATTTGATTTTAAATTCGTTTTTGACGCGTGCTTGGTTTATGATCTGGGGTGTGAGGTCGGCTAGCCCTTAAACCGACTTAAACCCACGCTTTGCATTTAGCCTTTACCTGCGATGATGCCAGTTTTTTTTTTATTATTTATGTTTATAGTAAGTGTTCTTTTATAAAAATTGTGGATAACAACAAAATTTATCTCGCCTGATAGAGTTTCTGAGTTTCATTGCTTACTATAGTTATACCACTTTAACATTGTTAAACAATACTTAATGCATTCAATAAACTTGAACTATGGAATAATACAAGATGCACTCGTCCAAAATTAATATCGGTAATTTTCCCTTAATGCTTAATCCCTGAACGTAAAAATATAAACGAAGTGAAAGTTTTACTGCACGAACAGGAAATACATTTTTACTCTAGCAGGAGATCCTTATTTATGACCAGTGAATGATCGCCAAACAGTCTGACAAAGCACAGAAACACAAACAAAAACCGAAATAAATAAATAACTTCGTTCACCGCATTGGAACAGTCGATACACAGCGGTATTTACCCGGTTAAAAAACACCAAAGCTCACACATATCCCAGAGCTATTATCTTAACTAAACAATGTATAACACGGAACAACTAAGACATACAAAAACATTAATCTGGGGGTCACTGCGGGCCTTTAGGCTGTTTCGGATGTTGCTAATATAGACATTTCTGGTCAGGTAATATTATTTTACCTTTGTTTCAGTTTTTGCGACTTATCATATAATCGTGTCAAGTTTGTGTTATTTCCGTTTCATAACTGAGTCAAGTGCATTGTAATCATCGGCACTTGCTGTTTTGTGTACATAATGTTAAGAACAAATACATACATTTAGTAATTAAGGGGTTTAAGTATCTATGTATTGCACAAATATCAAAAAATAGCCTCACGTTTTTTTTTTGGTGGGCCTTTCCACTCGGGCCGGGTTGCGTGGGCGGTTGCCATTATTATGAAGAATATATGGTGAAATCTGCAGTTAATCATGAAAGTTAATATAATTGGCTTCATTATAAAGTGGCTTATTTTTTACTCGGCATTTTTTAGGCTTTAACCAGTCATGTACTTATGGTAGATTTACTACAGATTTTACCTGTGCATGCATTCGTTCACGGAATACCAGGTGAGTATATGCACATCAATCGTACTGGTTAATATAGTTTGGGAGTGTTATTATAAGTGTATCTGCTTTAGGATATACAAGTATGTTTTGACATTCTGTGCACATGTGACCTAAATATATGCGTCTCTGGCAAAATGCACAAAATAGTTGTTGTTTATGTTGGTGTGGAAAGTAGTTAGGACCAATACGTATCGAGTTGTAGCTACATTGCAACCCGTTAGTTATAGTACATGTGATACCAATACTTCCCCCAAGCGGAGAGTCAATAACAGAAAAAAGGCGAGGGAAAGGAGCGTTGCTTTCACTTGCTCTGTGCAGAATCGGGAGAATGTCTGAGCAGTGATATCGTGCCAGCTGATTAATAAACCTGTGAATAAACTGACGTTTAGCAGTGAAAGTTGTGAACCGTGAAACCTTGGATTTTTGTTTGGTTTTATCCCGGTAAGTATTGTTTATTTTATATCCATGTGGCACGATATGCTAGCAGCGATATGTTTAATCATATTTACGTTTTTTGTTGAATATAAGACTGAACATAATATAAACATGTATGTATGTATTGTTTACAGTATTTGTGGACTGGGTTGATATACATATGCCAATAATTATTTTTTATGCAATTATTACAGGAGTTGGCAAGCAGCGTGGAAAGATACCCACGCATGGTCACATCTACCCGCATATTGTGAATGAGATGTTTGATTTCTGTGGCTGGCGGCCCTTTTTTTTAATCAAGAACAAGCAGTGTCTGCTTGAAATGGATCTTATATATACTTAAGTAATGAGTATCAATATACCATGGCACAGCTCGCACTTGTTCTTTGCATCATTATATTAATATATCCAATTGAATAATAACAGGATACGCATATGTTCAGAGTGAATATGTTATTTATTATGTTTTAGTTGTATTTAAATATTGGAATAATCTTTTCTTTTCTTTTGTTTATTATAAATTAAATGTATGTACGCTGAATCTCAACCTGTCTTTTCATCATCTTAAAAGAGTAAATGCTTATCATGTTAATGTTCGTAGTCGATATAAATATTATTGCAGCAAATAATCCTGAAAAAAAAACATTCTCCTAAATTACGAATTATCCAAATGACTTCAGGTGTTCGTCATAGTAAATATTTTATTAGAAACAAGAGCAGAATGTACAACGTTAAGTTACTCACTGATATTCTGGAAGTTTAAATAGCATAACACATTGTAGTTGAGAAGGAAACAAACGAGATGATGGAGCATAAACTCATATTGTATCTCTGTGATACGGAATATGGTGTGGGTTGTATTGTTTTGTTTGCCAAATATTCAAAATGTTTGTTTCAATGTGTATCTCTCAATTTCAAGCGGTTTCAAGCCTCACACTAAAACGTTACAAACAAAATCAAGCTTGGAAACGAATTTTTGCAACTGTTGTACACATTTAACTAAGCGGCGAAACATTTGGCAACTACAACATATTCTCTGAATACGTAGGTGCAACGATCTAGGCCGACATACCATATTATCCTCTCGTCGTTACGCAGAAAGTGTACTTCTTCACTATTACTATAGCCGTTCAAACATGACAATATCTGGGTTTTCTAAGACTAATTACTTCATTTGCAGACTGCAGTACAAGTCGATATGATAACTCTCTGGTATGGGTCATTGGCCCATCTGCTGTTAACCGTGGTTATGACGACCTTGATCAGCCAATCTGGAACTACTAAGCATCAAGCGATGCAGTCACTGCCCTCAACTGCAGATCAAAATGACATATCTTCTCTTGGTGTTGAGCAAACAACCGGAGCGGGTGAAATGTCTCGATTGCAATCTCATGCTAAATCGGAAAGGTCAATATGTTCCTTTCTGATTCTCTTCTACTCTTGTGTGTAAACTTCAACATGTGTGCATATATTCGACACTGTATGTGCAACATGTCATTTGATGATGTTTTGGTAATCATTTACCTTAGCGTATCCATAGCTTCTGAAATGAACATTATTTTCTGATAACGGTGTTCGTGCCCATTTATATGTAAATATGTTTGTATGAGTGGCGTACTAACTATAATTTCGGAAATGTGCATCATATTGTTTATAGCAAGTACTTGCTTTGAAATGCCAACAAAAATAGTTTTTTTAGAATTTGGAAAAATGATGTTCTTTAGTAATATTATACAAAATGTATCATTATTATATGCTCTGATTCTCGATAATTATTTTATTTTTAAAACGACAACATCATTTTCACATAATTCAGACAGAAAACCCTAGACAGACTTCTTGATGGAGCCCGCTATGACCCAAGGATACCACCAAATTATGAAGAAGGTGAGCATTACGTACAACCGTCCATATTGTTTATTGTTTTTATTTGTGAACCATTTTCTGTCGTTAATATTTATTAAAATAACATAAATGCTCAATGCTCCTCATTTATACAAAGGACTTTAATGCTGGTATTGTATTCAAAGTTGGTCTTCATCAGCGGTCTGCTTACTATAATATAGTTTTGGTAACTAACGATCATTCACAAAGGTGTGCTCTTCGTTTCCCACATTAGTAAAGTTTGGAGGACCATATTTTTTGTTAGACTACGTCATTCACTTTTACAGATTATTTATTTTTTTCACTTGAGTTAAATCTATCTTTGTAATCTTGGACATTTACAACAATCTAGTTAACATGAGTTTTAACAAATTCATGCATTGAAACAAGACATTGTATAAATAGGCGTGTACAAGCCATATCTAAAATTATTTACCGGTTAAA
The DNA here is from genome assembly GCA_007657795.1 of Dreissena rostriformis. Classification (NCBI taxonomy): domain Eukaryota; kingdom Metazoa; phylum Mollusca; class Bivalvia; order Myida; family Dreissenidae; genus Dreissena; species Dreissena rostriformis. The sequence continues at coordinate 123,550 of VMBQ01000436.1, forward strand.
CAAAGGCGAATTTGTAAACATAGTAAAATATTAATCTATGTGTCAAAGTATCCGTTTTGTAAATATTCAAAGCACAGTATGGCACACCAAGGGTATCATATTTACTCCGAACTAAATTTGATTTATTCCTTATTTATGATCACTGCGGGAACTGCTACAAATCCAGTATTTCCGCACAAACTGGGCTGATTACTCTATTGGTCCATTGTCTTGGAGAATTTCTCTCTTGAGATCCGGAGATTCATTATTCCTCTATGGAATTTGTTAACATCACGACACAAATAACCACACAAACAGACAGCTTTCTAGACACAAAAAGGACACTTTCGTCATTTAATTTCTGCAAACCATGCAGCATTCTAATGAAAACGCTGAAAGATGGAGCATTTACCTTATTCAAGAAAGTAATATTTAAAAATATATCAATTGTAATGTGTTTAAATATATTACCGTACAAATTTTGTCTTAAATTTCTATCAGTTATAAGAGTTTTTAACCATAATTTTCAGAACCGAATATAGTTTCACGATCAGTTTAAAAATCATGAAAGTAATGCTTAATAAGCTGAAATTATACCAAAAGGTATATTCAATATGGCGTCTTCAAATCCTAAAGAGTAACGTTTTTAAAGTGCTTTCCCCACTCTTTCGAATGCATTTGGACAATACGTATAGGCAGGCCTCGACGATTTTTTCCAGAGCAACTCGCCCTGCAGGGCGAGTAAGCCTGACAATCCACTCGCCCTTCATCCTAATCTTCTCGCCCTGCATTTAAAAAAATGTCTTTATTTATAGGAATGGTCAACCAGAACATTGTTTTTATTTTGTTTTAAACCTTTCCCGCATAGATAGTAAAATCCCGACTCGAACGATTCCCCAATACATCCGTATCATTCCGACTATATTACTGCAAAAATTACCTGATACTCACGGTTAAATTCTGGTAAATATTGACGATAAAAGTGCTCAGAATTTCAAAACACAAACGTTGCCATTTTTTTTCTAAAGTTTCAAATAAATTTCGGCGTAAGTGACTATTAATAGATTTGATGCAATACTCCCACTGAACATGCGTATATCCCATGACTTGTTGTAAGCGTGTTTGTACAACAATCAATACTTGCACGCTTTCCATGCAAATGATGCGACGTTGTACAATCATGCTGCATTATTTTGCGCCCGTTTTATTGAGACAAAAGGTCAACACAAAATAAATCAGCCGTTATGTATTTATTTTATTTTATTGATATTTACATTAAAATGAAATTTTATTCTTCACTGAATGACAAATATATTTAACTGTCTTTTTCACTATTAATCGATAAGCTAATTTAAGAACTCTGACATCGACGAAACGAGCGCAGCCAGGAGTTCTGGAACTGAATTTATATTTCTCAACTTGAAAAACAGCACTCGCCCGGTCGGTCGACTATTTCACAAACTTACTCGCTCGACCGTCAACTTCACTCGCAAATGCGAGCGGTCGAGTGGATTCTTCGAGGCCTGCGTATAGGTGTTTTTAACTGTTTTTTTTGCGATTTCCTCATCATAAAGTAATACTGTTTATCAGTGATGAGTGTTGATAATGAGTATTTATGAATGGAAATGAAAACAACTGACAACAAAAGCATTATGAAAGTATGTATAAAACAGCAAACTGGACCTATCACGGAAGTTGAAAATCAACCCCAACATACCGCATTGACAGAGTTGTAGCTATGTAGCAAGTTTTGTATTTGTATCTTGATTATTTGATGGCACAATCTAACGTTGACCTCAATAATGTCACCGGACGGGCAGTAATATAGCAACCATACATTATTTGGAGTTTTATGTTTAAGGAACTAATATACTATACTGATGAAATAAGCTTGTTTTTGGCCCTAGTCAGTTTTGCGAATCCCGAATATGATGATTATCTCCAATATAAACTAGTACATGGTTATAAAGTTAAGAGATTATCCTATCATAATTCAAATGGTTTTGACATATTATCATTTCATGCGAACAATGCCCACTTTATGTTGACTGTCAGTAAAACGAAAGTCGCTAGGAAGGAATCAATAATTACATACCATTAATACATGATTTTATTAAAACTACATATCGATATACAAACTATTTAATTTTACATTGTAATACTTTTTAAATGAATTCAGCTTCATCTCACTGAGATTAAAATATCTAAGTTGCTATGCACATTAACACGTTTTTTTTATAAATTCAAATGATTCGTGTGTGAAAGAAATATGATTTCTTTATGTATATGGCAATCGAAAACTAAACGAATTTTTGCAATGATTATCGCAAATTTCGTGTCGATATACGAAGCGAACTTTGTAAGGATATTGACTAACTGAGAAAATGTGTGGCACTTAATAATAGATCCCGACGATTCGGAATGCATAGTTTTATGACCAGTCGTTACGCTTTTAAAATATTTATAATTGACGGACAAATAAAGATACAAATGGGATTTGATTTGCCATGTATCCTGATTTTATCTGTCGAAACGCTTTTAAAATATTCATAGCTGGCGGAAAAATGTTGATGCAAATGGGATTGTATGGTACTACAAATCGATTCGGATTGCATCAATCTGTGATCAGTTGGAACTCTTTTAAAATATTCATAATTGGCGGAAGAATAACGCTGCAAGGGGCCTCTATGTTACATAATATTAGCGTGGGCAATTTTACAAGTGTACGTTCTGGAGGATTGTTCTTCCTTTGGCGTGTTTAAGTTTCTTTGACAGTAAAGATAAAAGGGGATGATTCTTTCTTGCTGCACATTGTTTTGACACTTCTGTCTTGATAAACAGTAGAATAATCCAATTCACTTTTAAGTTTTAATGTTTTGAGTCCACTAACTATTCATGAGTTTTCATGTGTCTTATTTCATCGTACTAGAGTTAGAGTTAACCCATTTATGCCTAGTGGACTTTCCCATCCTTCTAAATTGGATCAATTTATTTCCAAAATTAGGGATGTCTAGTATATATATTTCTATATTTAGAATATTTCGCACAAAAATTCCTTTAAGCAAACAGCGCAGACCCTGATGAGACGCCGCATTATGCGGCCTTTTTTCTAGACGCTATGCATAAATGGGTTAAATTAAGTACATGTAAAACAATCCGTCTCAATCAAAAAAGAAAGTTACGCTTTGAAACGCAAAGTTATAAAATGTTTGTATTTCAAATTGTATTGAACATATTTGAAAGTGTTTATGATATAATATTCAGGTAATGTGTGTGTATTAAGCTTATTTTGAGGCAAACACAGAGTCTACGTATAGTGATCACTCAGTACGGATTCTACCGGAGACAAGTTTGCTAGTAATATGTGTCGTGTTCTTAGAAAACTGGGCATAATGCATATACGTAAAGTGTCGTCCCAGATTAGCATGTGCAGTCCGCACAGGCTAATCAGGGACGACACTTTCCGCCTAAACTTGATTTTCGCTAAGAAGAGACATAATTTAAACAAAAAATTCCATTTAAGCGGAAATTGTCGTCCCTGATTAGCCTGTGCGGTCTGCACAGGCTAATCTGGGATGACAATTTACGCACAAGCATTTTGCCCAGTTTTCTCAGAACGCGACACATATTACAGCTGATCTCATATATTCATTGTATACCCAGTTGTCTTGTATATAATAGCCATGTTATTGCGTGCACAGAAGCGTCGTCTTGATAACTATAAGTACTTACCAAACACGTTGTACTCTGCTTTGAAACGTAAAATAAGCGGCAGCGTGTGTGTCAACAAGTAATACAAACGATGTATAGTAGAGAAAAAAAAAACATTGTTTTGCTTGACAGGTTCGAATATTACCATACGTATATATTTGCAATTACTTATTTTCACAGTGAGCCAGTAATACGCACGTTATGGTTTAATTTTAAGTCCAGGGGAAACTGTCTTTGTTCTGCATAAATTTCATAATGATATAGTTTTCAAACAATAGATTATGTTACATTGTTTTGAATCTGAATACATATAAGATAATACGAATCTGTTGGTTTGATGAAGGTAATGAAACACAACAACACTATTTTGTGCTGTGTATGGATATATTCGTTTTTAGTAACCCGCTTTAACGCCAATATCCATAGATACCATGTTTAATTCAGATTTTCCAGTTCAAGTCCAGGTGCAGCTGCATATAACCAGCATTGACAGCATCAGTGAATCTAACATGGTGAGTTGAGGCGTTATTCGATGCACGGATCCTCTATAGCTCATGTTTTATCATTGCTTTGGTAGTCAAAACGCCGCTAATTTTAACGATACATTATCAATCATGTTTACTGTTAAGAATGGCAATAGTAAAGAGTCTAGAGAGTTTATCATGGTAATAAGTGCCCCACATGCCTTAACGATTTGTTGAAATATATGTTAAAGGATTTGTAAAGGATTAATTATCAACATCATCATCACATGGTAAAACGAGTCCTTACTTGATTCATTTATTCGTTATAGCGTACATAAAAAAGCATTGAAAGCTTCAGCGAGTCCAAAATTCTGAGTTTTCCGCGAGTGTTTAATGGAATGATTAGCAGTATCAGAAAGTCCAACAATTGTCGATTCCTCAATTTGTATTTGCATATGATGGCTTATGTTCAATGTGCTAGATTAACAGTAACATACATTAAGAAAATTAATGTATCTGTCATAACAAATGTTTCATATCAGCTTATGTCGGGGCGTTCAGATTGGCAATATGTAACATCCAAATAGCCCAGCATGTAAATAAATGCCTCTGTTGTCTTAATGAGTTCTTATGGATTTTGTGAAATGCCTGCATTGACCGCTGGGACAGATCTATAATGGCGAATTAATGTCTTTTTTTCCTTCACTGAATCTGTAAAAGTGACCTGTTCACAGACTGTCGAAATGACAATATTCCAAAGTTGTGTCACTGAATCAAAATAGAAAAGAAAATTGTAAATCAGAGAGAAAAATAACACTTATGACGTAGACTCATAAAAAGATACAGCTTCTTTTAAGGATTATCTTCATTAACAGTTTATAAAACTAAAAGGTCAGAAGATCTTTAATTCCGATATTTATGTTTATCATCGTAAAGCATTTAATGACCAACTTCTAAAAATGGCAAAATCTGTGAAAAAGTTCCTTCAACTGACTGCGACATTCTCATTTTATACGTCGACTTTTAACGAACATCTAAAATCACATGAAACTGTTAAATGTCATGACGAAAAAGAAGGCAAACAGTGACGTGATGGCTTAATAAAGCAACGTTATTGTATTATCAAACTGCCATTTATTAATTCGGGTATCGACTACAGACTACTTCTTTTTAATAGTGATTCCACATGTGAGTCTTATAGAACACTATAAATTTACTGTACATACATATATAGACTGTTTAATTGTCAACGATATTAAAGTGTTACTGAAACAACATGAAGCTTCTCTCAACAGTAAGTATTTCATGTGTCCACAGGTGTCGCTTTTCAACTAACCTGTGTGCTTATTCGCGGTGAATGATTGGTAATACTTAAGTACTTTTTCAATTTGCGCCAACATGTTCATAAGACGCTTTCACTAAACATTAGCAAAAATCACCATACCGGGTACTCTATATCAGTTGGACGTAAGTATAATTATTCGTATATTCACTTTATGCATGCAAGAGAGATCACTGCAATCTGTACGAGCATGCTGATCATTTATTATGAATGCATCTTTCTTGGGGGAAATATAGATGTAATTTATTGGTGGATTTGAGTATTAATGTATCCAAGGATCTTACTAGGTGTTTAAATATTAATGAGTCCGTGTATGTATCAACAAAGGTTAGTCCAACAAGTCTGTTCCCTCGGGTAAATTAGCAAGACATTATATTGACCCATGTGAATTACTATGGGTGTTTCTGTTCACTTAAAACATACAGGAACATGAAACACCCGAAACTTTATCAGAAAAGTATAATAATTTTTAAAAAAGTCTTTAGTTATTGGATAAGGTATTTTAACAAACAGGAATACATTCGACAAAAATGTGCAACACTGTAGACAACGCAATGTGTTGGTACGTTCAATCGTTAATGAGAAGAACACTATAAATAAATAAATAGAGGATTTTTGTTCATGTCAGTGTAAAATCGTTTGTTATTTCACTCGTGATCATATAAAAATGATACTTTCACTCGTGAGTTGCGCAGCCACTCGTGAAAGTATTATTGTTCTATGATCACTCGTGAAATAACAAACAATCTTACACTGACATGAACAAATTTTCTGTGTTTTTTGTATGCCCCTTTTTTTAGAAAATAATTAACAGCTGTTTCCCTTTCGATAAAAAGTTACCCTTTCTCCAGTGGCGTGCCTCAATACATTGAAATGACGTCATTTTGTTGACGAAATGACGTCATTTTGTTGACGAAATAACGTCATTTTTCCAGCGAAATTCTTCAGTTAAACTCTTTTTCAATGTAAATAAACGGTAAAAAAGCATAAAATAAAAAGAAAAATTGTTGGATTCGGTTGAATATAGATTTCATTTCACTCGTGATCATAGAAAAAATATAAACAAGAGAAGTACATCTTAATATGATAATCTAAAAATAGAAAAGGAGTTCCGAAAATATGTTATTTTCACCGGTGAAAATAACAATTTGTTAATTTTTACTGCTGTTATTTAACTACAGAAATGTCATATTTTATCATCAGGTATAAAAGAAAGGAGGGAAATACCACTAATGACATAAACTCAAACTGAACAAAAAACAGCTTAGTTTATGAACTATCGTCATTTGATATTAACGATATTATACATAGTTATAAACGCCAAACTATTTAATCATTTGGAACTATTCTGTAGTTTTTTTGTGTGTGAAAATGAAGGCAAGGACGAATCGTCAAGTGGTTTAGAAAATAGCATTTCAGTTCAAAGGACACGGTTCCCGCTAATGCAACTGTTCTCTCTTAAATTCTAATACTGCTCATAACTGTTTTTACCTACGTGTCTCAGGGGAGCGACAAACCGCCTCAAGGCTTCTATTGCGAGGTATAAGGTATTTAAAGTATAAAGCCAGTCTAAAAATGTATTTAACGGCACTCAAACGTTAGCTATTATGACTTTAAAGGACTTCTCGATCGGGATGTTCTTGGATCAGACTTGGAACGACTCCCGACTTGCCTTCACAAAGCTCCCCAATCTGTCAGCCCTCGAGCTGGACTCTCGAATGATGGACAAGATCTGGGTACCGGACTTGTTCATTTCCAATGAGAAGAGGGCGGCCGTCCACACAGTTACGGTGCCCAATAAACTGATGCACATCTACCCTGAGGGACAGGTTCAGTATAGCATACGGTGAATATTACTGAACGTATTCGTTTTTTTTCAACATTGACACTTAATAGAGAACAAACGATTATTTAAATAAAGCTTTGCTCACTTTGCTTCAAAGAAAAGAAACAAATTTTGATCAAGCTGAAATATTTAGCATTTTTTTGTTATCAATATCTCAATTAAGAATCTGCAATGTTGATCGCAATAATATTTAATTCACATTTTATAGAACATTTTCATGTTAGTAACTAAATTTTGTTAATCACAGTTTTAATATATACAACATTGATAAAATATATGTTGTATATTGAATGTTAAATGTATCGTATGTAATTTTAAAAACACATGATACCTTTTAAAGCACACTCGTCCTGATAGTCTTGTTCTGATATGTGTTCCATTGATTGAGCCGTTCCAGGACAAAATCCGCATAAGTGAAAGCAGTCGCTCATGTGAACCCAGTAATTGGTTTTAGATGTTTTATTTTGAAGTCCATTTCTTACATTTCATTTAAAGTGTGTCTTACTTTTGCTTGCAGAATCACCGCCACCCTTAAATGCAACATGGACCTCAGGAAATTTCCTCTAGATAGCCAGACGTGTCACGTGATCATGGAAAGTTGTGAGTAGTGGTCCAAGAGTATATAACGGTTTTTGCGTGCATGCATTTTCGTTTAGGAAACTGATGAATATTTAGAAAACCCGATCTATCTACCTCTTTAACCCATTTATGCATAGCGTCTAGAAAAATGGCCTTTGCAAACAGCCCAGACCCAGATGAGACGCCGCATGATGCGGTGTCTCATCTGGGTCTGCGCTGTTTGCTTAAAGGAATCTTTGTAATAAATATTCTAAATATAGAAATAAATATACTAGACATCCCTAATTTTGGAAATATATTGATCCAATTTATAAGAATGGGAGAGTCCACTAGGCATAAATGGGTTAAACAGTAAAATGTATGTATCAGAGTGTTCATTAGAGGCTGTAGCATGGGAACGTGATTTTACTTTGCTTGAAAGAGTAACAACAATGAAAGATGGCGTCCACTTTCCTCAAACTCACACATAACACTATGGACATACAATTGCCTTAGAATTGAACGGAGGACATTCGAAGATTTAAGTGTAACAACCATAAAAAAGAACAATATAAACTACCGAAACATTTTCAGAAGAGATTTTCTTGTTCCCAGCAATCTGTTATAACTTTAATCTATTGAGAAAAAAACACAAAAAACAATGCGAAATGATGAAAACTGGGATCATCTCCTTTGAACATTTGTATCTTCACTTAGCTCCTAACGTTGATTATGTTCGTGTACGTATGGAATAGTTAATAGAAATTCGTCTAAACGACGTAGAACTTAGTTTTGTCATACTTTTGTATATTAATGTTAATATTAAATTATATAATGCACTATTGTCCTGTTTGATGACGCAGACCTATTCTCAGGAAGTTATTTTCTATTTCCAGACGGTTACAGTATAGACAATATCGTGTTTCTATGGAACCCTGTACCAGTGATTAGAGATGAAAACCTCGTGATCGCCCAGTTCGACCTTGGGGAGATGGAATCACTCAATTGTGACAAAACTTACGTTGGAGGTACGTCGGAAAAAGTTGGTGATCTGTGTTATCCTGCATAGCATGCCGCACTTTTGCCAGTATACATTTTCACCATATTATATTAATCGATTTAAGAAAATATTGCTAGTGAATGGTCATAATTGATAAAATAATTGACAAATGCGTAAGAAAACCTTACAGTTTCGTCGTGAGATTTGTTAAAATACGTAACTAAAGGCAGATAATGCTTCATTTACTTCGAAAGTAACTTCAGTTTAAAATACATGGAGTTCAAATTAAAAATAAAAACACTATAATTATATAATTTTTATAATATTGCTTAGTTACGTCAACACACAGGGGCGGCATCTTGTTTTCAATAAAACAGAAGAGAAAGCCAACAAACGTACTCAAATGCATTTAAGTTCCCTATTCATTTTTATCAGTATGCGGTTGACCACTCGCCAAATCACTCGCCCACATATTAACTTGATCTAGAGATTCGATAAACCCGACGCGCATTTTAAACATCAACTCGGGTTATTTTGGACAGTATGTTTTACCATAAAATCTTAACAGTTAATCGAAATACAAATAATAACAAATATAATAAATATCGAAATTCACAATTTAAATATTAACTTTATTTAAAACCCTCTATTACCATAACTCAAATAATGTAAAATTAATTTGTTAATTATAATATTGCATCCAGTTAATTACAGTAACACGAAAAATGGTTATAGTAAGATGTATACGTGTACAGTTTTTGACATCTATCTTAAATTTGAATCATATTACATATTTTGCAATATTCGTTGACCCAAAGTTCCTGCCTAGAAACTCAACGTACGTAACCAAAAACCACCAATAATCTCCGTTTTACAGATCATTTTAATAAAAAAGTAAAGTGCTAAAACGTCTTACGTGAATAACGTCTAGTTATAATTATGAACACTTAAGACCATCGTTATCTGTAACTTAAAAAAATAAACTAACAAAACGGATATGTGTAGTATATTGACGAAAGTTTTTTTTTCTTCTATGTTTTAATAAACACTGTTGTTGTTTTTTTTCTGGAATTTATATCTATTATCAAAACGTCCATCTGATACATGTACTTTTAAAAGACAATCATGAACATGTTCCCTCCGATTTACCTTAATGATGGGATGTTCAGTACCCATGATGAAAAATGTAGGGGGCGGTATATCTATGCCCGAAGGGCATTCTATTATGTGGCGTGTTCTGAGAAAACTGGGAAAAATGCTTGTGCGTAAAGTGTCATACCAGATTAGCCTGTGCAGTCCGCACAGGCTAATCCGGGACGACACTTTCCGCCTTAACTGGATTTTCGCTAAGAAGAGACATCATTTAAACGAAAAATTCCATAAAAGCGGAAATTGTCGTCCCTGATTAGCCTGTGCGGACTGCACAGGCTAATCTGGGATGACAATTTACGCACAAGCATTTTGCCCAGTTTTCTCAGAACACGACACATATGTCAGCCAACTATCCTTTAAATGACAGAGGGCATTGAGACATTTGTTCGTGTATGCAAGTTAACCCATTTATGCCTAGTGGACTCTCCCATCCTTCCAATTTGGATCAATTTATTTCCAAAATTAGGGATGTCTAGTATATTTATTTCTATATTTAGAATATTGCTTACAGAAAAATTTCTTTAAGCAAATAGCGCAGACCCTGATGAGACGCCGCATTAAGCGGCGTCTCATCTGGGTCTACGCTGATTGCCAAGGCCATTTTTCTAGACGCTAGGCATAAATGGGTTAAACGTTCTGTTTGAAAACATATTTAATACGCACTAACAGAACAGCATATTGTTGAACGTTAAAGAGTAATGCAAACACGTTTTAATTGAAAGGAGACTGCTGCTAAAGCAAATGGAAATTTTCAATAAAGTATCGTTCTGTGATATGTTTCATCAAATACAGTTCTAGTGATTACATTTTAGGAAGTTAACTCAACAAAGTCAACTTGCATGAAAGTCAAAATATTAAATCAAATGTTTATTCGAATACTACGACAGTGTATGTTTGTCGAACACGATGGCGGCGATAAGATGCTGCAAAGGGGTGTGTGGAAAAGCAATACTTGATTGCTGATCGCGGGCTTATCTGCTCTTTTGATTGACAGCTGGCTAGTGGTCAATTATAATTACTTATAGATAACACTTACGGGCGATGTTGCATGCCTACTTGCTCATTACTACGTAACCTAAATGAGAAAGTAGGCATGCTACATCGCCCGTAAGTGCTATGCAGGTAATTCAAATGAAATGATTTCCAGCCCAATCAAATTGGGCTGGCAACCATTTCATTTGTATTACCTGCATAGCAATTTAATTCAATAAATGTTGCTAAATTAACGTATTAACTTATTTTTAAGGGACTTATTCCGCAATGGACAAGAAATAAGCCACTATAATCTGTGGGTTCAAATAAAGCTGACACATTTAAATCATTTTAAAATCAAATACTCTTTCAACCGTTATTATTTGAAGATAACTTCAATAGGTGTTTAACTTAGGTCAGCGATGTATGTACCTACACAATTTTGGAGAAAAGTGTTCTCTTATAATGCATATTTGTTCGTTTCTTACATATTTTAAGAAAATGGAGTAATATGTATTGTAGGATTCTATGTGCATTATTCCACAACACCTTCACCGTCATTTGTCCACAACAGCTTTGATTTTGAGATTGTTTGGACAAATAATCGTGCAATCTTAAAAAGCAATTGGCATTCTGTTCCAATACCATCCGCTATTATGGTCTGATTGTAAAAAAAGTGTTACCAGTCTAAACAGACTTTTCAACATGACGTTCTTAAATATATGTTGCATGCATTCATTCTTCCTGAAACGGTAACGCGAAAAGAAATTGGCTTCGAACTTATAACGCGACATTGATGTTCAAAGATCATTGAATTAAAATACTGGGATAAGTCTTAAATAATACACGAGCATTTGTCGGAAACCACTTAATAAAGTGCAATCCGAGGTAAAGATCCATGAGTCGATTTTGTGTTCGTTGATGGTAAATAACTTAGACACTACTACCGCAAGCCGTAATGTATTTGAAATCATATACAGACAACATGACTGCTGTGTAAAACCAGACCCGACACACGGCCAGGTACCTAATACGCCGTTTGTCATTGACGTGCGTCAAGTAATATTACGCTTATATCTGGTCATTCTACTGATGGTGTTCTCGACCATAACTTACCTCTACAAAAGCAGCAATTAAATACACATGTGTTTCTGTATTGTCTTTCAGTGAACTATACCTGCATCATGCTACAATTTCCTCTGGTTCGGCATTCCGGCTACTACCTCATCCAAGTGTACGTTCCCAGCATCATGATTGTGATTCTGTCCTGGGTGTCCTTTTGGCTCGACATAGAAGCCGTACCCGCCCGTATCTCGCTCGGCCTACTCACCGTACTCACTATGACGACACAGAGTGGTAGCGCCAGAGCGGACCTGCCCAAAGTTTCATATGTTAAAGGTTAAAAAATAAATACAGGGGATTTTCAAGAACCCAATATGTTGAAAAAAAAATGTAAAGGGAATACGACATTTAAAAAAAAATCATTTCCCAATGTTTTTTTGCTTATATAGCAATGATTTTTAAGAACAACTTCTGTTGAGGCGTTGAAACTTTTAAAAAGAAACATTTCGTTAGGGATAAAAAAAGATTGGTTTAAATAAAATATAATATAATCATAGTATTTGGATAAAAAAATCAACACTTCTTAAAAGCGTTATCTTTCAACTATGAGCTTAAATCGAAATAATACACGTACATGTTTGTAATTTTCATGCCTTTCATTTGCAGCTATCGACGTCTGGATGGCAACGTGTCTAATCTTTGTGTTCGCGGCGCTTATCGAGTTCGCGTGCGTTAACGTGAAGTCGCGCGTGGAGAGACGGAGGCGCGAGAGTTCCAAGGGGCCGGTGACGTGTGCTCAGACTGCTGATAAGGACAACACCGAAGATATGAAAGTAACGCATTAATCTTAATGTTAATTTGAATCTTCTTAAAAATGAAGTAATGTTTTTAAATCAAATGTTTATTTTAAAAATTAAAAAAGTAAATTTCGTATATCTTTATTCTAATTGTCGATTTTTTTAGACAAAAAAAAATCAAACACCAAACGTGGCTTTTGTCTTCATAAATTAACGATAGTCAACTCTTTCCATTCTGTCCATGTATATATAGTCAGTCAGTGGAACATTTATTTGCATCGAATTGGCGTCGATAGAGACAGAATTGTACACACATGGGTAAAGAAAATACCGGGTATATAAATAATGTGAAATGTGGAAGTATTTTTTTTCCTGAAGGCGCATTATTCATGCTGAAAGGTTCATGGGCGTCATTTGAAAAATTAGAATTAAAGAATAATTTGCAGAAATACTAGTATCTGGACGTACATTTAGCAGAAATAAATGTACAGTCACGAAGTTAATGGCAATAAAACAGAACCAAATTGAGTTTTGTAAACAAAAACAATTCATTTGGAACTCAAAGCATTCCTCGGCTTTAAATAAGAATTCAGAAACGATCCAGTAAAAATAATGTTATAAATATTCATGAAAAAAACACATTCTTTTGACATTTGTTTCAATAAACAGAAGCGTTGAAAGTTATCGTTTATTGGCAAACTTACAGTTTATAACCAAAGACCTATCAATGTATATTGATAGGTCTTTGTTTATAACGGATTATGTCGTGGGTGGTGTTTTTTTTATTGATATTCTCATATTCTTAAATACCTAGATGCAAGTTGGGTAAATAAATTTATATTTCAACCAATTTGAAAATTAATCAGAACAATATGCGAAGTAACTATTGCGGAATTATTTTTAATTAAATCGAATTATCATAAAAATAAAAGACCTTACTCTGTCCATTTGGAAAAAGACGAAACGCCTTTAAAGAAACACATAAGTTACATATTATGTTTGCGATGGAAATAAAAAATGAAATTACATAAAATCATTCCACTAAGATTTCATATGTTTATTTTTAACAAATGCATAAACACGTTTGCGATAATTGTGATGCTTAATTGATGGCAATAAGCGCGTGCATCCAATAAATTATAAAAACGGGGAAGAATGTTGAAATAAGGTTGTCATAAAAAAAAATGAAACAATGTACGTATAATTAGGAAATAAACTTATTTAGCAACATACATCAAACCATACGTAATATTTTCAATTTCAGTTGTTGCAACAAAAACGCACTCTTAGAGAACACCTGGGTATGTTCAGAACAAATCGAGCGTTGGCCCGCACAATCGATCGCGTGTCTCGGATAGCGTTCCCGGGAGCATTCATCCTGTTTAACCTCGTGTACTGGTGCGTCTACATCTTCTGGACCCCGGACCCCGCGGACGTTGCGTGAACAGGAACCAGACACTGGCAATACTTACATTATGTGTAAGTGGAACGCGATGAATGAACGTAAACTGTATGGCTTGACATGGACACAACGAGGCGCAATTAATACTTTTAGATATAAAGATTACAACAGACACCGGTTATTCGCAAAATAAGAAAAAAAAAGAATGTGATGATCAGAAGATATATGCTAAATAGCCTTAACCCTTTTTTTCGGGGACAAGTGAACCAATCATGAATTGTTCCTGTGCAATTTAAGTAATCATTGGTCCCCGTGCAGTGGTTTCTTTGGATTCAAATTATTTCTTTGGCGAAAACCTGGGGAGCCGGAGGCAAATTTGACCTAATTTGACTCTAAATTAACCTTTTTTTCCCTAAAAGGTCACCGGTCCATGTCCACACATGTATGTTTTCTACATGACGCAAACGGACATATCATCAATCAACTACGAAATACACACAGACGCCATATGCAGTGTCGTTTCTTTTGTTAGTACGTAGCAATAAATGTGGATACAGGTTCGACCCCCACCTAGGGATGGTTCTGGAGACGCCGGGTAGTGATCTGTCAACGAAAGTCCAGAGTAGCTCTACATGCCCAACGCTTCAAATATGATTGAGCTATAATCAATCGGCTTGCACTTAACTAAATGTGGAACATTATAGTTTATATATGAATACATATCGTATCGATTGACAAAAACTATAAGGTTAAACATTTGTGCAAAAAATCGATAATTTAAATAACGACTACAGTGTGCTTGGTGAACAGTACATGTATATCACATGAATAAAGATTATGCAGACAACAGCTTATTAAGCCTTAGAGGATGAAAGCGCTGTTTGTAAAAAGGCTTCTTAGTTGAAAAAAAAAACTGATTATCTGAATATGATAGCTATTTGTTGTAGAACTGGTATCAGTGTATTCATTTCTGATCTTCAACATTCATGATTTGGAACCTTGTTTTGTTTTGATTCACGACATACGTCATATAAATGTATTAAGTCTCCATTGAATGCATTTTATTAAATCATTTTTGAAATTTTAAGATTTGTAATTGACTTTGTAAAGAGTTCACATGTTTCATTTGAATATTGTTATGTGACATTTAATATATCTTACTTCTACATCACCAAATGTATTTGTTAAATTACTTACTGGCGTGTCTGTTATGCAACTAAATGTACACAAGTTGGTTGTTTCTATATACTATGTGTTTTTATTCCTTTCACATCCATATTTATGATGATTGTATTTTTAATTCAGTCTGTTTTTCTTATAAATAATAATATTCAATAAAAAGTAATGTTGTTTCGTTTTCTACCGTTTTATACCGTTAAAGTTTATTCATAGTACATTCATGCAGTATAAACCACATGAGAATGCATACAAATATGGGTATTACACTTGGGTACCTAAAAACAAATAATATAAAACATATTCATGCAAAAATTAAGTCCCAACGATAGCCAATAATTGTAATTTTCGTTCATTCTGGTCTATGAAATATTTCCTTCTAACACTGACCAGTTGCAAAAATTGTCAAATGGAGCTTACAAACTGCTTAAAAAGAGCCTACACAATCAGCAATATCTTCTGGTGAAACTATTAATGAAAGGATTATTGATGTATAGAAAACAATAGGAGCCATGAGCAAAAATAGTTTTACTACAGTGTATCTAAAACATTAGGCCTTATTCCATAATTTATAATTGTATATTATAAACCGTAATTTGTTGTAATTGAGGATTTATGAAATGAAAACAAAATATTATTTTGACAATTTTCATTTGTTTTGTTTATGACCCGCCTCGTGTAATTTAATCCAGAAAACTTGATGTTCACTGAATTATTTTAGCAAACACCAGTCCATGTAATTGCATGTCACCAATGCAATATAGGGCAAAAAAAAGTCCGTTTCTGGTCGCCCGACCGTGTCTCCCGAATCGGCGCCGACCCTCAACTTTTTATTGGGGTCGCCAAAAAAAAATATTCCATTTTCGTTCGTTTCGGTTCATTTCTCCATACACGCCATTAATTTTCATTGAGCCCGATTTTCCGGGACATGTATACATATTGCGATATATATAGACATATATGCATTTTGGTACGATTTTTTTCACATCGTAAATTGCTAAGTTCGAAAGCTAATCCGAAATACACTAGATCTATTGACGTCAATTTAAACATTACTACTTCCGTTTCTAGATACAAGCCACGTGTTAATCGTGTTAGAAAAGAACACCAAATTGCTTTTGTGTACATTACTTCAATTTTATTTATTCGTCGTAACTTGACGTATTTTTACTATAGTTTCAAATGGGTTAATACTTTCTCATTGTGTGCTTCGATTCCGATGTAAAATTTTCATTCTGAAATACTACATGTACTGAGTTGCACGTCTATATTTAGTCACATATGGTCTGTTGCAACACGCACGCTTTCCATGCGATATTAACAATTCCGCGCTCTTATTAAAACACGGGTTTTACATGGCATATATGTATAGTGATTGGTACACGCGGTAGCGCATTGAGTTGTGCACTTAACCGTTAATTCCATCTTTGTTCTTCGTAAAAGGGCGGGGCTATGCACGTGCTGTTATACGATTGGTTTAGCGTGTTGATCGGTAGACAAAGGAAGCCAATTTTATTGCTTTGACAGCAAGCGGCTTCCTCTAATGACGTCAAATGTTCATTTGCATAGATGGAAAATTTTCGCGATAATTCTATTAAGTCGTTGAGACCTTCACATGGGGTTGGTGTGTATTCGACTTCCTTAGCGCTGATTGGCTGATGCGATTTACACTGATAACAGGACCCCTGTTCATTGATCGATTTTGACACGTAGCGTNGCGATTGTAGATTTAGTGTTCATATGATGATAACCAGAGTTTCTCTCCTGACGAATGCTGGGGCATTCAATAGTTTTTTGTCTATATTATTGTTTCCACATGGGACTATTCTACTTCAATGGGAACAAGATGTTCAGTCATATATATGAACATGTATATCCGGAAACTATTCGTTATCAATAACAATATATATACACTGAAGTCAGCTGCAGTGATTAGTGTTGAAAACTGCGAAAACTCAATAGAACAAAATAATACAACATGACGACTCTTGACCACGTTATAGATGAACACATATATTTGGTTTTGTCGTGTTGACAAGAATCGGGTTAGTGTATATAATATGTATGAGATTGTATTAACAGAACGAATCCCGACTTGTTAATTCCACAAGTCTGATCCTTCAGGCAAATATCTGTGCGCTAGAGCTATTATCTTATTGATCCCATATGCATTCTTTGG
Source organism: Dreissena rostriformis (assembly GCA_007657795.1). NCBI lineage: Eukaryota > Metazoa > Mollusca > Bivalvia > Myida > Dreissenidae > Dreissena > Dreissena rostriformis. Next base: position 141,190 of record VMBQ01000436.1, read on the forward strand.
AAGTGAAACTGATTTAAGATTGTGTAGTTTTTATTGCCTGACTCGCATATCTTAATACAATGAATATTATAGTTGGATTTTTCACCATATTGCGGCAATCGAAAAAAAAGTGAGTCGATTGTTTTCTAACTTTCTATAAACTTGCATGTTTTAGTATACAAATGATAAAAAGGCTTATAACAGCTAACAAAAAAGCTAAAGCACATTTGTAAGTTAAACTTAGTCAGTATATAATTTGACCAATCATTCTTTAAGTGTATATGCAAAAATACGTAGCTTAATGAAGGATATCGACAAAACGAATTTTGTTCTTAGCGTTGTCTTAATACAGTTACAATATGAGATGCTTTAATACTTCTAAAAGTTCGTTATCTGTTTTTAGTGAAAATGGAGTGTATATTCCCATATGATTGGATATTCTATGGTAATGGAAAATAATCCAATAAAACATGTATTATCGCCAATCCATTTTATTGTTTAACATGTTTTATGGAAGCATTAAAGCTATGTACATTTGTTTTATTTTTTTTTAAGTGTGAATACTCTTGGGAATTTATTGAGAGAAAAAGCTTTTAACAAAAACCAGAAGTCATTTCGAAACTAAAACAACAACCTAAATAATAAATTATACATAGCCTACCTGAAAATTGTAAGGGATCTGAAAAGAATATAACACTATTAATGATCATTTTGCCTGCATCAATTGTTTGAAATTATGTTAAATATGTAGGACTTTGGTTGAAATTGTGTAGATCTCAAACCGCATTTGCGCTAGAAAAAAATGTATAACGCATTTAAATGACACAACATTTATCGAAATTCAAATAATCCATTAGGTTTCATGTATGCAATAAATATTAAATAGCATTTTGACCTGATACTTGTCATGATAACATAACAGCATATTCAGTAATATGACTATGTATTTGAAGATTAAATGCTACTCGTGTCTTAGTAAATTCTTAGAAATCTGACAAGGTAAACAGCGACGGCTGCAGAAATTATTTTAAATGTACAACAACACATTGGATAATGCGACTACGAAAAGACGATAGTTATTAGCTATAGGATAGTCAACAACTGTCATTATAGAAAGCGAGGCATAGCTAATAAGTCGGTAATTTCATCGTCACACACTACTGAATAATCATTGTTGGTGTCGATTGTGCAAAAATGATGTACGTTTTTACCATGGTTATCCTACTGTGCAATATTGTTCCTGTTTTTGGAGTAAATAATATGATTGTAACTTACATGTAAAATCTCCAATCTCGAGATAACATTGACACAAATGTTTAACTTAGCTTTTAAACGCACGCGACCAACCTAAGTCTAGAGATTATCAAGATATACATTCTGACCCAGTTTCATCAAGATTGAGTCATTAATGAGGCTTGTATAGTGGTTACTGTTTTAATCCGAGATTTGACATGGTGCCCTAGATTCAAATGTGTCCTAGATATAGCATTCTTATCAAGTTGTATCAAGATTGAGTCATTCATGTTTCTTCTAGAGTGGTATTATGATTTTTATAAGATTTGACCTGGTAACCTAGGTTTTGGATGCATGAGACCCAGATTCAAAATCTGCCTAGATAGTGTGAAAATAATCATAATGACCATGTTTCATCAAGATTTAGTAATAAATGTTGCTTCTATATTGGTAATATGGTTTTTCCAAGATTTTTCCTAGTAACATAGTCTTTGGATGCATGTGACTCAGATTCAAACTTGGTCTAGATAGTGTGAAGATAACAAGTCTGAACATGTTTCATCAAGATTTAGAAATAATCTGGCTTCTAGAGCGGTAAACATTTCTTTTTAAGATTTAACCAGATGACCTAGTTTTGACGCCTATGACCAAGATTTTTACTTGGCCTAGTTATTGTCAATATAACAATTTTTATCATATTTCATCAAAATTGAATCATAAATGTGGCTTCTAGATTGGAAACAAAGTTTTTCTTAGATTTTCTCTTGTTACCTTGATTTCCAAGCGTTCCAGTTTCAAAGGTAGTCCAGATTTAGTCATGAAAAACATTCTGACCATGTACCATCAACATTGAGTCTTAATGTAACCTTCAGAGTGATAGGAAGATTCTTATTATATTTCACCTGGTGACCTACGTTCTGGACGCACGTAGCTCAAATTCAGTTTCAGACTAGATATTGCCAATATTAACACTCTGACCAACTTTCATCAATATTGAAACTAAATATGGCTAGGATGGTGACAGGTTTTTGAGAGATTATATCTGATGTCTTAATTTTTGGACGCACACAATTCAGGTTCGAACATTGTCTTGATATTATCAAGATAAACATTTCATCAAGATTGGATGAAAAGTTTGGCCTCTAGACAAGTTAAAGTTGACACTGAACGACGCACAATGCACGACGACGGATGCCGGACATCGACAAACAATAATAGTTCACCTTTAGTACTTCGTGCGCGAGAAATGTTCTAACCAGGTTTCATGACTCTTGGAAAAAATGTGACAATGTTCGCAAATGTTCAATACAGCTTTATTTTAATGCTAGAAGTAAAGAAAAACACATTGCGAGGAATTGGAAATCTGATAATATTTTAGAACCCTAATTTATAAAACAGATAATGTTGTGCAGTGCTTAAATGTAAATATCTTATTTAACGGAAATATAATTTTAAAATCATGTTTATTGCAACATTAAAGGTCTTCAACAATAGATATGTCTTTTCCATTATAACTATAAATTATTGTGTGACCAAACGTTTCTCTAACGCTTATTATTGACGGTAAACGCCGTTATAAAGATGAACATATACCCGCGGAGTGCTAAATACATTTAAATGCCACAATGTTCTGAATAAATAATCGCGATGCATTCAACGGCAACGTATGTCCAGAACATCTTACAAGCAATTTGTTTCTCAATACATTGTTAATATCATATGAGCAATTATGTAATGTTGATTTATTTTGATTCATTTACTGTGCAGTGAGTATTTTAATAATCACTCCCTGTTCACAAATCGTACAAGATAGAGTTTAGAGTTTATTTCAACATACATAAGGCCTTAAGCCCATGAGTACTCACATATTACAACACAATATCTTCACATAAATGAATTTACCAATATTTTTTTATATCGCTAGTTCATAGTTAGTACTGAATTAAAAGTTGACTTAAGAATTTTATCGCAATTGCTCCACTACATTTGCGGAGAGGAAGACACACAGCAAGCGCTTTATGGAAATGGGGCAAAGTGATCATTTCATTGAGTACCGACTCGTTTTGTCCACATTTTAGTGTTTTCGCATGGGACTGTTCTAATGCATTATGAGTTCATTTTCCCAGAGATATATGTCAAGGTTCCTAGTCAATGATAATAAATTGACACTGACACCAGCTAGCCCATTTCTCCAGAGCAACGTAAATGTTTCCTTTGATTACCATTAGCAGCTGAAAATAAAAACTAACACTCGCACTCTTGTTACTCTTGGCTATACACATGTTGTTCAATACAAACTAACAAACGCTGGGTACATTTGGCATAACAAATGCTGTTCAATACTTGTAAGTGTCTTTCCCGAAGGCATTGAGAATGTATATACATAATTGAGCCGCGTTCCGGGAGAAGTGTGCTTTATGAATCTGCGTAAAGTGTTCTCCCAAATTAGCCTTTGCAGTCCGTTAGTACCGATGCAATATTTAATGATCGATCAAGAAGCGAACCGAATTTGAGTGAACGTCTGTTCTGACGCTGTAAATACGTGTATTTCTCTTCAGAAACATCTCTATGGTATTTACAACTGGCAAATGATCATTCATGCAGACCAGATAAGACTGTGTGAAATGCCAGGTCCGAATTTAGTTTGACATTTCGTAATTACAGACATACCGAGGAAAACAAAATAGTCTTGAATTGGCCCTGTTTCAATATATGCTTATGTAAATGCATTTTGTTCCTTTAAGTAGACAGACAGACCGACACAGACAGACGAACAGAAAGACAGACAGAGGTAGACGAACCGCCAGCCAGTTGTTCAGCAACCCAGCCATCTAGCAATCCAGTAATCCAGCCACCCTGCCATCCAGCCAGCCATTAAGCCAGCCAGACAACCAGCACAGCAAGTAGTTTTAATTCTTTTGCGGTGTGGTCTATTCAATTATTCTTTCTTACACTGATGAGTTGCAAAAAAAAAAGTCAAATGGCATTTGCAAACCGCGACGAAATCGTCTAAAAAGCAGCAATATCGACATATGAAAATGATCATCAAAAGCGGTTAAGAAAATAAATTTGGAGCCTTGCTTCAAAACATATTTTCAAAATACTGTATCTCAAAATTTTGCTGTTATTCCTTATTATATAATATTATATCATATACCGTAATTTGTTGCAATTTAGGATTTTGTGAATTATAACAAAAATTTTATCGTAATAGTTAACCAATGTTTTCTTTATGGCCCGTCTCGTTTAATTTAATCCAGAAAACTGGATTTTCACTGAATTATGTTAGCAAGAACAAGTCCATGTGCAATTGCATGTCACCAAAATAGACATCATTAGGAAGTTGAGTCGGTGCGTTTGTCTATTTCGTGTTCATATGATGTTAACCAGAGTTTCTCATCCAACGATTGCTTTGGGGTTTCAATATTACACTTGTTTTTGTCTATGATATTGTTCCCACGTGGGATTTTTGTACTTCAATAGGAGCAAGTTGTTAAGTTATATCTATGGAAACGTATATTTGGAAACGATTCGTTATCAATGGCACGTTATATACACTAAAATGAACAGTATATTGTTTAGTGTTGAAAGCTGTGAAGACACAATATAACAAAATAATCTTGACTCTTGACCACGAGGTACATTAAAAAACAAGACGTTATAGATTGAAATATATATTTGGTTTTGCCGTGTTTACAAGAGCCGGTTTCGTTTATATGATATGTATGAGATTGTATTAAAAGAACGAATCCCGACTTGTTAATTCCACACGTCTGATCCTTCTGGCAATACAACTATGCGCAAGAGCTAATATCTTATTGATCACATATGCATTTCTATGTAAGTGAAACTGATTTAAGATTGTGTTGTGTTTATTTCCTGATTCGCATATTTTTATACGATGAATATTATATTTGGATTTTTACCATATTGCGGCAAAAAAGCTTACAATCGAAAGAAATAGTGATTCGATGTTTTCTTACTTTATATAAACTTGCACTTTTAGTATGCACAGGATGAAAAAGGTTATAACAGCTAACAAAAGATAGCTTAAGCACATTTGCAAGTTAAACTTAGTCAGAATGAAATCGAATTAACGAATTTTGTTCTCATCGTTGTCCTGACATCGTTGCAATATGAGATACTTAAAATTCCGTTATCTGTTTTAGTCAAAGTGGAGTGTATATTCCCATATGATTGGATAGTATATGGAAATGGAAAATAATCCAATAAAATATGAATAATCGCCAATCCATTTTAATTTGTAAACATGTTTTATGGAAGCATTAAAGCTATATACAATAGATTTTCGTTTTCAAAAAGTGTGCATAGTCATGGGAATTTATTGAGAAAAAAACGCCAGAAGTCAGTACGAAAATAAAATAACAACCTAAATGATAAATTATGCATAGCCTACCTGGATTTAAATTTATGTTAAATATGTTTTACTTGAGTTGAAATTTTGTAGATCTCAAACCGCATTTGTGCTAGCAAAAAATGTTTATAACGCATTTAAATGAAACAACGTTTATCGAAATTCAAATTATCCATTAGGTTTCATTGTATGCAAAAAAATATTAAATAGCATTTTGACCTAATTCTTGTCATGATAACATAACAGCATATTTATTCATATGACTGTGCATTCAAAGATTAAATGATATTTGTATCTTAGTAAATTCTTAAAAATCTGGCAATGTACAACAGCAAATAGGACAATGCGAGCACGAAATGACGCTAATTTCCCTACCTTGCAATATTGTTCCTGTTTTTTTTTAGTAAATAATATGATTGATACTTATTATCTCCATTCTCGAGATATCATTAATAAAAATACTTTAATCTAAATTTTGAATGCACGCGACCCAGATTCAAAATTGGCCTAGATATCGTCAAGCTGAACATTCTGACAAAGTTTCATAACGATTGAGTTATAAATGATGCTTGTATAGTGGTAATAATTTTAATCTAAGATTTGACCTGGGTCAAAATTTATCACAATTGAGTCATATATGTTTCTTCTAGAGTGGTTATATGATTTTTTAAAGATTTGACTGTGTAACCTTATTTCTGGATGCAAGTGACCCAGATTAAAATTGGCATAGATTGTGTCAATATAACCATACTGACCATGTTTCATCTAGATTAGGTAATACATGTTGCTTCTAGACTGGTAAAACGTTTTTCTCTTAGATTTTACCTGGTATTATAGTCTTATGATGCATGGGACACATATTTAACTTGGCCTACATGTGTAGATATTGTTAAGATTTGCATTCTTACCCTGTTTCTTCATGATTATGAATGATCTGGCTTCTAGAGCGGTACCAATTTGTTTCTAAGATTTGACCAGGTGACCTAGTTTATTAAGCACATGAAGAAGAGTCTAACTTTGCCTAGATATTGTCAATATAACCATTTAGACTATGTTTTATCAAGATTTAATCAACAATGTTGCTTTTAGATTGGAAACAGGGTTTTTCTAAGATGTGTCCTTGTAACCTAGTTTTTGGACGGAAGATACCAAGATTCAAACGTGGCCCAAATTTTGTCCAAATAAACATGCTGACCATGTCATTAAAATTGAGTATAAATTTGGTAACAAGATTCTTTTAAGAGTTTATCTGGTGACCTAGTTTTTGGTCGCACGTAGCACAGAATGCCCCAGATTCAAATTTAGTCTATATAGTGTCAAGATTAACAATCTGTCCAACTTTCAGCAAGATTGGCACTCAATATGGCTACGGTGGTGACTAGCCTTTTTGTAAGATGAGATCGGAGGACTTTGTTTTGGACGCACACGACTTTGTTTCGAACATGGTATATATTTTATCAAGATACACATTGTATCAAGGTTTGATCATACGTGTGGCCTTCAGAGTGGTAAAAGTTGACACTGCACGACACATGACGCACAACGCACGACAGCAGATGCCGGACGTCGACAGACCACAAAAAAGCACCATGAGCACTTTGTGCTCAGAAGAGCATACAATGTTCTAATCAAGTTTGATAACGATTTGAAAAAAGTGACATGTTTACAATGTTCAATATAGCTATATTTAAATGCTGGAAGTAAAGAAATTCAAGTCACTGGAAAGTGGAAACCTGATCAATGTTTCTGAACCATAGTTTATAAATAAACTATGAGATTAAATGTAAATATTTTTCCCAGCGGAACTATAATTTTAAAATCAAGTAAAGAGTAAAATGAACGGTCTTCAACAAGAAAGAAGCCTTCTCCATTATGAACTATAAATAATTCTCGGACAAAGCATTTCTCTGACGCTTATTATTGACGGTTATCGACGTATTAAAGATGAACATATGACCTCGGAGTGCTAAAACACATTAAGATGTCACAATGTTCTGAATAAATAATCGAGATGCATACCACGGAAAGGTATATCCAGACAACTAAACCGATTCCCTTCGAACATGTTCTTGTTTCCCTTGCTACAAGTATGTCTTTTTCTCTAGATGACTTTTCAAATATGCATGACTGACATTTGTTACCTTTGTTACAAATTATTGTACCGTGTCTTGAGTTACGTAATAATAAGTCCGTTGTTTGACAAGAACATCGTGAAACACACAGGTATTGAGTTCAATAACAATGTGCAGCTGTCCATGCGAAACCAGACAGGATTTATGAAATTGCTTGTAATTTGTGTGCATTTACATAAATAAATCACACCTTCGCTATTAAGCATATATAAACAAAGTGAAACTCCGTCTGCACCAGCAGGAGAAAAACCTTATTGTATCATTAAGTGCAAGGATGAAATTGCCAAACAGTGTGACACGGAACAAGCACTTTAAAAATAAATGTGTATGCGTTTGTAACAGTATTTATCATCAATCTGCTGTAAACAATATTTTGTATTGTGCGGCCAAATGTAATGGTGTTATACAAGCCTTCCTAGTAGACCTCAACACTTTTTTTTTCATTAAAAACGTTGCACTTAGGTCTTATATAGTTATTATTATATTATTTAACCAGACAATACAACCAGAATGTAAATTCAGCAACGTGTACGTATATAAGCCTTTCGCTAAGGCTTTCACCTGGTTAAAATGTGTCATTTAAAAAATTCATCTTTTCCCTGTATATGTTAAGTATATTAAAGATTCGAGACTTTCATAATCAGGAAGAGGCTGCAATAATACAATAAAAACTATCAAATAATAGCAATTATGTAATGGTGAATACCTTTATCTTCTCCTATTTCACAATTCATTTGAATATAGCTAGTTCATAGCGAGTACTTGAATTAAGTTTGTTATAGTCCTTGCTCCACTACTAATACGGATAGGATGACAAACAGCAAGCGCTCCATGGAAATGGGACAAAGTGATCATGTCATTGAATACCAACTCTTTTTCCCACATTTTAGTGTTTTCGCATGGGACTGTTCTAATGAATTATGAGTACATTTTTCCAGAGACGTATGCCAATTAAGGTTCCTAGTCGATGACGATGATAATAAAGTAACACTGACACCAGCCTGCTTATTTCTCCATAGAACTGTTAATGTTTCCTTTGATAACCATTAACAACTGCAAATGAAAACTAACAATCGCCCTTGTTACTCATGGCCATAAACATGCTGTTCAATACAAACTAACATACGCTGCGTATGTTTGGCCTTCAAAATGCTGTTCAATAGTTGTACATGTTTTTCCCAAAGAAATCGAGAAGTTATATACATAATTGAGCTTCGTTCTGGAAAAGACTGGTTAATACACATGCAGAAAGTGTTTTCCCAAAATGAGCATGTGCAGTCCGTTAGTACCGATACAATATTTTACTATCGATCAAGAAGCGAACCGAATAAGAGTGCACGTCTATTCTGACGCTGTATTTCCCTTCAGAAACATCTCTATGGTTTTAACAACTGGTAAAGGATCAATCATGCGAAGCAGATAAGACTGTGTGATATGCAAGGTCCGATTCAGTTTGACATTTCAGACAGACAGACAGACAGACAGACAGACAGACAGACAGACAGACAGACAGACAGACAGACAGACAGACAGACAGACAGACAGACAGACAGACAGACAGACANTGTATGAAAATATTTTTGTATTTGTGTGTTGCATATATCTTAATATAAATCTATTGACGTCTCACAGCATTATGTGTTACATGTACCTCTATGCAAGAAATATATTTGTCATATTTGTGATTTTATGTTATATTTCAGTGCTTTAAAAGAAAGAAAACATGCAAGTAATAACACACTTAGTTTTAGGTTCTTGTGCACTTATGCTTGTATTTTATTTATTTATAATTGTATGTAATGTATATGATGTTTGTTGGTAATACAATATTTCCATACAAATGTACTTTATTTCATTCAATCAATACTTTAAAGTAGCTGCACCATGCGCATGTTTGACCTTCTACCAGTCCAGACAAGCTTAAACACATGCACGCACATGCACTCAACCATTGTGACTTCTAAAACAGGCTTTCCATACGTACGCAAGCTCAACAGAAATATTAATTTTTGTATGTTTGTTCTACTGGTTGTTTGAAATAAAAACATTAGAAAGTAAAAATATAAACAAACAGAAGCTCAACTTATATAACTTACATGATGTTCAGGTACAATAAGAAGGTTATCCAGCTCCTGACTGGTGATGTTCTCAAAATCCACGGGCAGGTCAGGCAGGGTAACCAAGTCAGCCCTATGAAAACAAGAGACAAAATTGTCACAAAACCAGGTTTTCAATTTGAAAAAAGTCTGATAAAGGGAGACAACTCAAATTGTGCATTGTTACTGATTAGCCCTAGTTACCCCCCTTGTTTCAAATTCAATCTTTTTTCTCAAAGTGTGACCTTGACCTTGGAGATATCAACGTAATTCTTTCGCATGACACACCGTCCAATGATGGTGAACAAATGCGCCAAATGATTTTAAAATCTCACAATGAACGACATAGTTATGGCCCGGTCAAGCTCATTTATGGCCATTTTTTACCTTTGAACTCAAAGTGTAATCTTGACCTTGGAGATATTGACATAATTCTTTCGCGCGACACACCGTCCAATGATGGTGAACAAATGTGCCAAATGATTTTAAAATCTCACAATGAACTACATAGTTTTGGCCCGGGCAAGAATTGTTCCACCCGCCCGCCGACATTCAACAATCTAACAACCAGTTTTTTCCTTCTGAAAATCTGGTTAATAAAAAACTATAGTCGTCACATAGCATCTTATGTTCTTTATTTTTCTCTGGTTGAGTAAAAATAAACAAACAAATTACAATGGCAATGTATTCACAATGCCTTTTAGCCTAGTGATTTGTCAAACAATGATCACAATTATCCTTTTGGTCATTGTTCTACTCTCTTATTCTTTCAATACATTTTTGTACAGAAGACATACACAATCATTACTCAAATTTGCCTAGGTTCAAGGGCAACAAGTCTCTAACTAAGAAGAAAATATCAGGGTTGCATCTAGAAAACGTAGATAGGGGTTCTGGCCCCCCTCACTTTCAGGAAAAGGGGGGCACCCATAACACGCTCTAAAGCATCCGCCTTTTGATTAAATGCATTAACCGATGCAATCTTGAATTGTTTGCCGATTTTTAAATCCAAACACGCCTGTCTATGTGCAGGCAATTCAACATGCCAATCTAGTGTTGACGTTCGGAAGTTGGTATTTCCCGTTGTAAACGCATTGTTCTTTCCAGTCTCAACACACCACTTGCACAACATCTCTTTTTTGTCATTTAAACTAAGCCAGGGCCGACCCTGCTTCCACTGTTCCATAAACACGTGAGTTTTTCGTTTTTTTAACCGGCAGACTGTCACCCTTCACATCCGACTCCAACACAGATTCCGTTTGCGTTTTTGCATTTGCGTCTGCACTATTTGAGACATCCTCGATCGCGAACCTAACATTTGGTCATTTCCTGAGCTTACATTATTCTGTCCGCTTTCTTTTCTTAAGAATTATGTCAATTTGTGTTGCTTCGGCTTCCTTTTTTCGTTCGAAGCATGCATTTTTCAAGGAATCTGCAAGTCACTTTCTAAACCAATAAGAATCGGTCTTTCAAGTTGCATAGCGACAGTAAAGGGAAGTTACTTTTATCTTCTTTTTAAGCCAATCAAAATCGTTGTTTCTTGGGAAATTAGTGATTGTCAGGGGAAGTAACAAATGATCGTTAGCAACTGTTGTAATTGTCATCAAAACAACTTAGTTAAGTTATGATTTCTGTTGAACAACGTTAAATGGGTGGGAAAATTATCTTTTCAGGATTCAAAAATCGTCTAAATTTATTTTTAAAGGCACACGCAGCTGTTTTATATTTGCGGGCATCATATCGTTCATGCGGGAAATTGCATGCTATTGATTTGCATTTTTGTGGGCAAAGTCTATCTTCTGCGGGAAAACCGCGATCCCGCGCTCTGGATGCAACCCTGTAATATACAATTATTTCTTTCCTTTTGCCATTGGGAAGCCAGAAGGGCTTATCAGCCTACATTAAACCTATGCTGATAGGACCTTGTGATTTTATATAAAGAGAGAAATAAAACTGTGCACATAACGTCTATATTTAGGGCATCATCATTGATATTAATGTACCTCTTCAGACTTTCCCATTTTTTCAACAATTCACGACTGTTTTTATTTAATCTGGCAACTATATGTCACGGGTCAAAAACATTGCTCAGTCATTCTGGGACAAGTGCTGTCCCAATTATGCCGCCACAAAACTTCTCCCCTAAGGTGATCCAAGATCATGCAATGACATACACATAACCATGGTGTCGGTACGTTGAGTTCTTACCTTGGCAGCTCTCGAAGTTCAATCTCCGTCAGCTTGTTGATAATATGGCCAAATTTTGAGAGTGCCGTAACGACATAGTCTGAAACAGTTGGAATCTTACAGAACAAGAAGTAGGCAAACTCATACTGATTACTTTTAACAGCAGAGAATATTACAAGAACAGTTTTTTTTTTAAGGAATTACCATTAACAGGTTACTTGCATGGACTACTAAGCAAATAATTGAAGCTGGATGCAAGGTCAAATAGGGCATCAATCAAATATAGTGACAAAATAATATTATCACAGAAACTGACTTAATTTTTTTTACCTACAAACAGCACTAAAATAGCATTATTATTTATCTGGCACTTAATTCAACATTATTGTCTACACACAAAAAGTGGCTGCAGCAGTCAAAGTGACGTCTTAAAGTTGCATTTCATAATATGGATATTGTAAAATGTTATATGACAGAACAAAGCTTGTCACACCATGTGACTTATGACACCACAGCACATGCTCATCAGGATCGAAGACTATACATTAATAACTGAAAAAGAAACTGGACAAAAATGATTGCTACTAATGAGCGTGGCAGTTGTAAAGTTGCATGGTCTGGTTATTGTGTAATTATAAATAATCACAAATATTATATTAAGACACTCCAACATAACTAAGTTGGAGCGTGACAACTAGCTAAAATGTAGTACCTTTAATCTTAAATTGTTACCTTTTGCAGAGGAGCATAGGCCTTGTTGGCAACACATTATCTGGTCAAGAAGATAACCTTAAATAATGTTTAAATTTCTCCAGGCGTTAAAAGGTTACAGTACAGTAAAATCGAAAATCCATGACCTTTGACCTTAGTTTTGACCTTGACCATTTGTGCAATGAGCATGTTAGTTGTTATACTTTTAAACGTCTAGGAGAGTTCATATTATTTGGATGATTTTTCCCCGTCACACCATCTGGTCACAGGCCTTTTTCTGCCTATCTCACGGGTCCGATAGTCGAACTTAATATATAACCATATTTATATGATTTTTATCCGAAATGGCTGGAAAACCCCCTGCCCAAATAATGCTTTTGTCGATGAAAATTCTTCCCAATTTGGAAGATTTCGCGACTCGAAAAATCTCCATTTTGCTAAGTACTTTTTCCCCAAATAGACAAAAAAAGACCTGGGTCATAGGAAATAATTATTCAAAGTAAATTAAAGCTCTCAGGCATTTAAAAGTTAATTATGCAGCAGAAACATGTGGAAGTGAACAGTATTCACCAATCCATTTTTTTCCCCACATTTAACCCTAAAACACAAACTCAGGCAATTCCAACATGTGGGTGTCACAACTTACTACTTTTTATTTGTTCACCAGACTGACTACATCAGGTATCATGCAACATTTTCTGTTTAACTGATTCTTATGTACTGCAGATAATTGTCAGTCAATCATTTTGACCGATCACAGTCTAATATTGGTAAAAAATCTTGTGGTTGATTAATCAAAACAATTTACTGTAAACACTTAGACAAGCAATCAAAATGCCTCCCTTTAGATTTATTTGAGCATCGCTCTGGGAAAACAGGGCTTACTGCATGTGTGAAAAGTGTCGTCCCAGTCCTCACAGGCTAATAAGGAACAATACTTTATGTTAGGCTGGATTCTCGTTTAGAAGAGACTTCCTTTAAACGAAAAATTCCATAAAAGAGAAATGTGTCGTCTCTGATTAGCCTGTGCCGACTCAACAGACAAATCTGGGACCACACTTTAAGCGCATGCATTATAAGCCCCATTTTACCAGAGCCCAGCTAATTCTTAATTAAGAGATGAATGTGGAAAAAAACAACATTTTTCTTGTTTTTGTCATTGTATTTTTTTGCTAGGACATCTGCCCACCCCATAGACTGGTTTTCTCTAATATATAACAGATTTTTCCATATTCACATATTTCATTTACAATTGTGAACAATTAACAGCATTAGACATAACATAATTTCTTACTGTATTTTAAAACTTGGTCATTCATTTGGGATTTTATTAACTTGGAAAATACAGTTGGAAACTCTGGAAATGGGACAATTTAAACTTTTAAACTATTTGGGTAAAAGGCTGCTTTGCAAGATAAATGTCTTACCGAGTAGATACTGGCTGTGCTTGTTGTGAATGCGGACTATTCCATACATGAGCAGGGATGAGAGATACAGCGACAGACGAGGACGATGCTTGCGGGGCAGTTGGGGATCCAGTCGTATCTCTATGTACTGTAGTATGTCCTCACTGAAATGTTGAATAATAATTTTGTGGCATCGGCGGGATGGAAATAAACTGGGGTCCACTACCTAACGACCCCTTAAATTTGAGGTGGGCCCCTAGATTTTTTGACAAAACCGACGTGCTGAATGCCTGCAAAATAAGTAGTAAAAGAAAGATCGCAATTATGGTAAAAAAAAAATGAAAAATCTTTCCCCACTCTGGGGCAGTTTTGTGTTAAACATGGTGTCAATGCACTAATTGCAAGATTCCAATATTGAACATTCACACTTAAAAAAAAGAAAGAAAAAAAGTTGTCACTTAGTCTTTATTTACTGTGTTAGCCCATAACGAAAATCAGGTGTTGTCTTTCTGTCTCCCCAAAAGTCCATTGTGAGTATATAGTTGCTGCTTTCAGGTTTTTTTTGGCCCGATTTTATAGCCGAATAATGGCTATGTTCCCAATGGCAAAAGGTATACTTTTCCCCCAAAATTTGGAAAAAAAATCCCAATTATTATTTTTTTTTATTTTTTTTTTAAGAAGTGTCTAATGATTATTTTATCACAATTTTATTTCGATTACATGTAACAAAGTTAATAATAATGATTTATATGATTTTGATCTTTTAATTTGAATTATTATACAGGGTTTTATCAATATATATATGGTTGTACTAAAGTGCTACCATAGAAGGCTACTGAATTTATTTTCCAGATTTCTTGAATATGCCGATAAAATTCCCAATTCCAAAGCCTTGGGCTATCTTCCCAAAAAGGGGAAAAAAAAACCCTGGCTTTGAAATTGTCCGTGAACCATCTGAAAATTATAATTTCAATGGAATTGAATATGCGTTGGATGGAAACAAATTACCCCAATAAGCATTTCTGCCCTAAATGTCTATCTGTTCTTCCATCTTTCCTTCTTTAACACTTTTCCTATCAGTTTGGAAATCTAAGACTCCTAATTAACCAAAATTTTATTAAACTTGATATGCAGCATCACCACAGAGGGCCTCAGGCCTTTTTCTGCCTATCTCACCGGTTCGATAGTCGGACCCATTCCCCAAGAACTTTAAGTGTCTTATGGATTAATATGATTATTAGACTCCATATCTCAATTTTATTTTTTAAACAACCTACAAAATTCATAACCATAATTTATATGATTTTTATCCAAAATGGCTGGAAAACCCCCTGCCCAAATAATGCTTTTGTCAATAAAAAATAATTCCCAATTTGGAAGATTTCGCGACTCAAAAAATCCCCATTTTGCTAGGTACTTTTCCCCAAATAGACAGAAAAAGGCCTGGGACTAATCTTCGACAGGTTGTTCCAGTCCAATTATTTGTTAGGGAGTTATTGTCTGTTTTCGTTTTTGCGTTAGATCTCAGACACTTATGATCCATATTTGATTAAACTTTATAAGCACGTTTAATAGCGAGTTATTGCCACTTGAATAATAAATTGTTTCCAAAAAATTACCACATACATTTACAAAGCGCATAATCTGGAAGCATCTATCAGTTTGATATTCTTGTTAAGCATGTTCTAATGCTTTATGGTAAGTTTCCTTAACCCTGAAATTATAATCCCTTTATTTTTATTGCACACACTATAAAGAAATGTAAGAGTAAAATATATTCAAACCAGCTTTGGTCGACATTCACACTTGCAATATCCCGTCTGGTCAGCTTTGAAAACATGGTTGCTGCTAGCCTGGAAAGATGAAACAAAAATTTGATGTTAGAATGTATGCTTTAATCTCAACAATTTATATATAATTTACAACTTATTAACTTCAAATGTTGTGTGTACTGTCCTCATTCCCAAGATTGATGAACAAAAAAGCTAAAGTAATGTAAACTGAACTATATTTCTGTCAAATTATGACCAATCAAACCTGGAAGAGCAGAAAAATTGATTCTAATTAGCGATAATGATCAATGTCTTTCAAACAAAAGTGTGTTCATGTGACTCATGGCTTTACACAAAGGAATATTAATTTAACCATATTTAGTTTGTAGACAAGTACTTATGGAAACTCAAAATATTAACAATAATCTGACACTATCCAGCGATTTTTTTTGCCCAATTGGAAAAAGTACCGGTACCATCCCATTTGGGAAAAATTAGCGCGAAAAACCCTGAAATTGGGAAAATTCGCGTTGTGAATTCTTCAAATTGGGAAATTGGTATATTTTACTTTTTGCTAACAAATACTTTAGTTTATAATTGATAAATAATTGTTGTCAAGTTGTCAATATTATATTTACTTAGGTTCAAGCCATAGAGCTGCATATTAACTAAATGTTCATTTATATNCATTAGCATGCTTGACATAATTGCTGTTTTCCTACAGGGAGCGCTGCCAAGAACCGGTCCAGCAGCCCCATGGCTTACAGACAAAGGGTTAGATTAAAACTATAAAATAGAATCAGAAATTGTATTAGTGGCAAGAATATATGTGCCTTGCTCTGTGAAAAAGGGGTATAATGCATGTGCGTAAAGTTATGTCCCAGATTAGACTGTGCAGTCCGCACAGGCTAATCATGGACGACGCTTTCCACTCAAACTGGATTTTCGTCAAGAAGAGTCTTTCTTAAAACGAAAAATTTCATAAAAGCAGAAAGTGTCGCCCCTGATAAGCCTGTGCGAACTGTACAGGCTAATCTTGGACAACACTTTACACACATGCATTAAACCCCCTTTTCACAGAGCATGGTTCATATATATTTGTATTGTGCATATAACTGTGTTTTAAAGAAATGCTTGCATTTAACATACATTTTATTGGTTGAAAACTTGCTTTCATACAACAAGAAAATAATTGTTTGCAGTTAGGCTTGAATATGTTTTGTTGTCGTTTTTTTCGTACTGTTTTATTACGCCAATCGTGAAGTTAATACAAACATATTTCAACAGAACTTACTGGTTGCACCTTGCAGATTGTTGTCACCTCTGATGGCTGAATATGATGCACAGATCAAAGAGCTTCACAACCTTGTTGATGATTATGAGGTAAGTTTAATTATTGTTAAACCTCAAAAACACCATCCAATTCTAACAGCATCCTGGTGTCTGGAGACACCTGGGAAGACTTGGACTGATAGTGCAGTTATCGTCACAGTATAAAGCAATTGAGCATCGCTCTTTGAAAAGTTTTTTTTATCGCATGTGCTTAAAGTGTCGTGCCATATAAGCTTTGCAGTCCGCACAGTCTTATCAGGGATCACACTTTCCGCCGAAACTGGATTTTTGCTAAGAAGAGACTTTCTTTAAACAAAATCTATCATAAAAGTGGACAATGTTGTCCCTGATTTGTCTGTGCGGACTTCACTTTACGCACATGCATTAAACCCCCTTTTCACAGAGCGAGGCTCAATTCTTTTCTAAGCCCTGGGCGACCTATTTTTGTGACCTTGGCATTTAAAGCAGAGCATTATGAGTTTATGATTATAGGGTAAACTTATATGCATGAAGATGAAACTAGCAATACAAGATCAGTGTTTTTAAGTGAGCGGAACGAGGTAAAAGTAGAAGGCTTGAACTGTGAAATACCGTGGAAAATGTAAGGGCTCTCCAAGTATGGCCCGCATCATGCAAAAATGGGTCCTATCCCAAATGTGGCTAAAGTTTACTTCCAGTCCAGTCTGTGCATTTGCGCAGTCTTGTCAGGAGCTACCCTGTCCCCTTGTGAGACCACAAAACCTTGTGTGACTTTATAGCGGACAGCAGAGTTCCTGACTAGACTGCGCACAGATGCGCAGAATAGTCTGGATTTAAGCTGGCTGCATTTTTATATATTTATATGTATTGATATGACTAAGTGTATTAAGTGAGCCCAGTGTGATCATGGAGATTTCATAACTAAATCTTATGAGTTAGGGTTGCTCTTATGTTTTGGATGTAAATTAGTTTTTGTTTGAATTATGAATTATTTTAATACTGTAACATTCTTGATAATCATTATTTCAGGCAGAATTGAAAGGTGTCAGGCCAGAGTTAGGAAGGCTTGTAGAGGAAAATGAAAGGTATGTTAGACGTGAAGTGATATATTAAAGTGTCTACATTATAAACTTTATGGCGCTATCAGACACTATCCCAGGAAGTTGTAGCACACGAAAAAAGGATCTCACATGCATTATCATTTTTTACCATATTTTATTTAACAAGTTTAATAAAATGTCTAGTGTTAGAAAATGTTGATCAAATGCTATTTAATGACAAAAAAACTTCTAATTTTGAATAAAACAACACTAATAAACCATAAAAGTGTGTACTCTGTATTGGTTTGATTTCATTTTACGTTAACATCGTCTGTCTCCATGCAATCATTATGTCAACCAACATTCCGCACAGGCTTGTCAGGGACGACACTCTCTGCGTAGTCTAGATTGTTGTGAAGAAGTGACTTCTTAAACAAAAAATGCCATAAAAGCGTAAAGTGATGTGCCTGTGCAGATTGCACTGCCACATGCTAATCTGAGACAACACTTTACACAGATGCTTTAAGCCTGGATTACCCAGAGTGCAACCAGTATGTATTTGGCCTTAGTGTCTCACATTTACATTTTTTGGAAAACATTTAAATAAACTGCAATAAACAAATTGCTAATGTTTGAACGGTACTGTGTTTCTCTATCCATTTAAAAGAATTGTTACCCTACTAGTTGTTGTGAAATTGAAAGTAAATATTCTTTTCTGGATGTTTCAATAAAGTGTGCATACCATATGAGCAATGGCCCCGTTTAACAAACTACATGTATTATTAACATCATTCTCATGTTATGGATTAAACTTTTATCTATGTCTATGTTTTCCTATATTTGAAAAATGATTTTATACCGATCAAACGTAGTTGTTTAATTGTTTATTGTTTTATTGAAGTCTTTTGTTTGATGCGTAGTACTAATTGGATAATTGTCATAACATTCCAAATTTTTGAGTTTCAGCTTGGTTATAATCCTGGTAAATTGTATTAATGAAAAAAATACTGCATGAAAATGTACTGTTGAAATGTACTCGTGCGCTTCATGATAAATTGTTCAAGACCTACTGTTCAGAGGATATATGTCTACAACAATTGTCTAAGTCTAAATGGGTTTACTTTCTACAAGCGACTTTTGTAATGTGAAAACTCCAAAAGATGTATTTTGTGAGGTATTAGGAAATGTTGCATGTGATTATTGTGGACCAAACTCACAAGGTCCTGTGGAATTTCGATTCTTTTTAAGTTGCTGTCAATTAATTTTCAGTGTTAATAAACATCATGTATAGAAACGAGTTCCATGGATAGCAACTTAAAAAAACAACAACATTTTTTCAATTTTTTAAATGTGTATTGGCGAAACACAGAAGGATTCCATTTAAACTTCTCACCTTGAGACCCTTAATAAAGCCATGTACATTGAGTACATCTTTCTTTATATTTTTGAACAGATTAAAAAATTTGTACTGTCTACTTCATGCCATACTAAATGTTTCACCAAACTAGTTCCCCCTTTCCCAGGACTAAATCTCTTGTCAAACCCCAGGTTGCAGACACAACTTAAGGATGCTCTGGGCTCCCAGATCCCTGTCAACGGTCACGTGGCGATGGAGCCGTTAGAGGGGGATGATCAGATGCTTCAGAACCTGCACATGCAGGTGGACACAGTGCTACAGGTAACACTTTGCCTTGTTCTGGGTAAACTGGGCTTAAAGCATTCGCGTAAAGAGTCTTTCCAGATTAGCCAGTGCAGTCTACACAAGCTAATCGGGGGCGACCCTTTCTGCCTTGACTGGATTTATGTTCAGTAGAGAGTTTCTTTAAGCAAAAAAATACAATATAAGCCCAAAGTGTCGTCCCTGATTAGCCTGTGCTGAATACACAGGCTAATTTAGGACAACATTTTACGCACATGCATTAAGCTTAGTGTTCCCAGATTGATTTAAGGTTGAGGAAGTGCTATCGGTCATACAGTATTGTGAAAAAAACAACGTAACCATCTCAATGGTTTCATCAATTCCATACTCTTTGGTTTCAAACAGAAAACAAAAAATGTATTTTCTGTGTAAAAGACGTGTTAAAGAAGGACGATTGATGCCTGAAATAATTCTTATAATGAATTAACCTAAAATTTATTTTTAGCTGACCTGAGCACAAAATGCTAATGGTAAGCATTTGTGAAAAACGTTCGGCTCCCGTTCATTGTGTGTTGTCCGTTGTCAACATTTACCTTGTGAAATCTCTAGAGGCAACATTTATTGCCCAATCTTCATGAAGCTTTGTCAGAAGATTTGTCTCAATGATATTAAGGCCAAGTTTAAAATTAGACCACTTTGGGTCAAAAACTAGGTCAAAACATAAAATTAAACAAAAGCTTGTAAACACTTGTAAAAGGAACAATTTTTTACCATATCATCATGAAACATGCGCATAATGTTTGTTCTCATAATATCTGAGTGCAATTAAAAAAATAATCAGGTCCTTTGAAAATCACGGTTGATAGTGGCAGTTTTTCTCATATAGCTATAGTTGAACCTTTTGAACACTCTTGTAGGCACATTTTTTGTCAAATTTTCATCAGACTTCGTCATAACATTTATTGTAATGGAGTCTCAGCTGAGTATGAAAATGATTCCAGTTCAATGAAAAATAGGGGGGTTAAACAAATATGAACATATATGAGTCGCGTTCTGAGAAAACTGGGCATAATGCTTGTGCGTAAATTGTCATCCCAGATTAGCCTGTGCAGTCCTCACAGGCTAATCAGGGACGACAATTTCCGCTTTTATGAAATTTTTCGTTTAAATTATTATCTTCTAAGCAAAAATCCAATGAAGGCGGAACGTGTCGTCCCTAATTAGCCTGTGCGGACTGCACAGGCTAATCTGGGACGACACTTTATGCACATGCATTTTGTCCAGTTTTCTCAGAACACAACACATATATGTTTAAAAAAAGCCTGTATATCTGTTTAAATGAAGTTGATTGATTGCATTGAACAACTTTTCCAACACATCATTCTACTTATCAGCTTGTTTTTTCTACAGGAGAAGGAGGCGGCCATTGAGAGATGGCACGAAGCAGAGCAGGAAATAGACCGCCTACAGCAGCAAATACAGGTAAGCCTTATTACATTCAGGCCTTAGATTGCTGTATTTGCAGTGAGGGGTATTATAATTGTTCTTTTTAATTGTTTGATTCCCGGAATTTCTATTGTGATGACTTGAAAACACTGATCTCACATTGATTGTAGTTTATCTTGAATAGTATATTAAGTATAAATTATTTCTTGTGAAAATAATATTTAAACTTTAAACTTCAGCCTATTTATGTTAAATTAACATATTTTTTATCTTGCCAGTTTAATCATGAATATTAAAATGTTTGATGATGTCTCATTGTGGATGTCTCATTATTGATGAGTTATTTTTGTGTATGTTTGTCAGGAGGAGAAGACGAGCCATCAGTGGGGAGTCATAGAGCAGCAGGCACAGCAGGTACACCTCCATCTGATATGATACATGTTCTGGGAAAACTGGGCTTAATGCATGATCGTTAAGTGTTGTCCCAGATGCACAGGCCAATCAGGGACGACACTTTCCATCTGGACTGGATTTTTGTTTAGAAGATACTTCTTTTGAAGAAAAAAATCTGTAAAAGCGGAAAGTGGTGTACCGGATTAGCCTGTGCGGACTGCACAAACTAATCTGGGGAATTGTTACTTTAACATTCTGGCTAGGATTTTAGTTTACTTCCGATTATTTTCTAATGACCAGACAATACATGTATGTGTCATATAACTCACATGCACATCAGCCAATGGTTAAGATCACAGTTCAAGGTCAAAGGTCAAGAATTTCCTTTAGAGCTCTGCACCTTTTTAATGTCTCCGAGGGTGTTAACATTAATTATCATTATTATTATTTTTAATATTACTTATTATTATTTATTGCTATAACCAGATGATGTGTCGCGTACACTTCTTATCACTTCTCAGTGGAGGATGGACAGGGTAACATTCAAGGTCGTGGACTTTAATTTCCATTCTGCAACTAAAGGCCTACAAGGATTTCAATATAATTAATTCAAATGGTGATCTTAGGTTATGTCATGATTATGCTTTTAGGTGAACAATCATTAGAAAAGGAAATAGATTTTTTTTTCTCCTCCAGATGCAGTCAGAATATTTTGAAACAGTGAACCTCCTCAACAAAGAGTTGGAACAGTCTCAAATTGAATTAAGGTAATTTAACAACTGTTTGTGCTGGTTATTTTTAGTTTATATGATTACAGCACATGAATTTAATGGTAGAAACTTTGAAATTATCTGATTAAAGTAAAATGATGAGAATGCTGTTTATGTCTAATTATTGGATACTGTCATAGGACTTGAATCGGTCTTAAGAACATTTCATTAAATTTACATTTAGTTTTTATTACCTCTTATATAAATGGTTTATGTATTACTCTCAAAACAAAATATGTCAACCAATTTTTTTAAGGCAGATATCCAATTATAAGGAATTGATAAGGGCGCAGATTTCCCATTGTTTTCTTCTCTATTGTTACGTCATAAACACTTGTGTTCACAAAGTATCTTAAGTAACGTCTTAAACATAAACCAGTGTTATGTGCCATGTTTGACCCCCATCATGCGAAATGGGTCTTACACCATATGCATTTGTGCAGTCTGGTCAGGAGCTACGCTGTCCGCTTAAAAAGTCACGCAAGGTTTATTGGTCACATTAGCCCTTTGAGTGCTGCAACCGGATTTTGAAGGTTTTTGCAAACAGTTTGGATCCAGATGAGACGCCACAAAACGAAATTTAGCAGACGACATTTTAGCAGAAGACAAATTTCCCAGCATGCAAAGGGTTAGACGACAGTGTAGCTACTGACGAGAATGCACAGATGCGCAGGCTGGTCTGGAGTTACAATGGACGAATAGGACACATTTTCGTATGATGTGGATCAAATAAAACCAATAATATTGTTATAAAGCTATTTTTAAAGTGTTTAAATTTCTGAACTCTTTCTGAATTTACATTGCTCGTATATAACTCTTTGGTGTGATTGCAGGCAGCATCGTCAGGAGTTAGAGACGGCCACTCTACAGGTGAAGGATCTGAGGAAGACAAATAAAGAGCTTGAGACGCAGCTAAGCTGGAAGGTATATGTGCTATAATCATAGCATAGACATAAGCATCGCTCTGGGAAAACAGGGTTTAATGCATGTGCGTAAAGTTTCATCCCAGATTAGCCTGTGCAGTTTGAACAGGCTAATCAGGGATGACACTTTCCGCTTTAATGATATTTTTCACTGAGATTTATCTTTATTTTTCATGGTTTGACATTTGTTGTTTACTGTTTTTGTTTATGAATGGACTATGGTTACATTATGTAAATAGGAAGTAAAATTGGATTGGTTATTTCTTATTGTTCGGATCTGCATTTTCGTTTTAAATAAATGTTAATGAATATTAATATTCATTAATATTTTCCTATTTATTTTACAAGAAAATCTTTTTTTGGTGTTATTTGTGTCTTTGTTTGCTGTTTTAACAAATTCAGCAGCGCTCCGCATGGCTTCATGTATAACAGGCACCTGCTTATATCAACTTGTTCTATAGCCTTTCTAAAAGCCGCTTAATTAAAGGTGTTCCGATTATTCTGAGTATCAATATTTAAGATTCAGACAAATCTTTCTTAAAGCCTGCCCCTATTCATGGATGATGTTGTGTCGTATGTTGCAGGACCAGGAAGTGGCTGAGGTGATATTCAAGGAGGGAATCACAGACAGCAAGATGGGAGAGCTCAAGAGAATCATGGACGACAGGAAAAGAAAGTGAGTTTCTTTGCTATTGATCTTCTTTCTAAATATATAAACATGTGATTTAATCCATATAAACTATTTCAGTGTTGTGATTTTCCATCCTAAATGCTGATTTCCTCCCTTTAAATACTTATGAAGAGTTGCAAATTTGAAGAGTTTTTGTAAACCGTTTGAAATTATTTTTGTTGAAATGTATTTTGTCAACATGCATGACAAAGGAATAGTTCTTATCAAGTCTCTACTGTTGTACTGGGCCCATATTCACAATGCTTCTTAGGGAAAACTTAAGGTATTTCCTAAAGTTCATAAACAATTCTTTAAATTTCTGGCTATTTGATGTGTAGGAAATTTTATATTAAAATGTTTTAACAAGTAAATGTTTTAAAGGTGACTAAATTAAAAAAAATAATTAGGTGTAAGACATTAGATTTTACATAGAAAATATGATCTGAAATTTTCATCTAAGTACATCCTAAGTTAAGATTTCCCTAAGAAGATTTGTAAATACTGGCCCAGAGTCACAGTTTCACAGCTCTTTTACGTTTCAGAGTGTCCTCCCTTGAGTCAGATCTTGAAGAATGCAGGAGGGAAAAACAGGCCCTTGAGGTTAGAGTTACAGAACTCCAGAAAAGAAGGTAATATTCACAGTTTTAATATGTTATATTTGTATGACTTATATTTCCCACTTACACATGTCTTTTAACGGATGCATATACATGTATTAAAAAAATATAAAGATACACGTGTTGAAATAAACTAACATATTTTAATCTTTCTGCCCATAATATATTTAAAACTGTTATTTTGTGTGCACATATAATAGAAATAAATGAGGTTAATATCAGATTATGACTTGTAAAAAAATTGTGTATTGTTTAAATATAAGTTGTTTTTATGCCCCCGATAGGGTTGCATATAGTGATCGCACTGTCCGTCTGTCTGTCTGTCCTTCTGAAATTCCGTCACACTTTGATTTAGGTTTCGAAAAATGTTCATAACTTCAATGTCGCTTCAGATGTAACCTTCATATTTGGTATGCATGTGCATATGGACAAGGCCTTTCCATGTGCACAATTTTTTTTACCCCTTTCACCTTGACCTTGAACTAAGGGTCCGCGTTTAGGTTTCAAAATCTGCGTTTAGGTTTTGAATAATGCTCATTACTTCAATGTTGCTTCAAATGTAACCTTCATATTTGGCATGCATGTGTATCTCATGGAGCTGCACATTTTGAGTGGTGAAAGGTCAAGGTCATCCTTTAAGGTCAAAGGTCAAAAACAAATTGTAACCTTATTTGGCATGCATGTGTATCTCATGGAGCTGCACATTTTGAGTGGTGAAAGGTAAAAGTCAAGGCCATCCTTCAAGGTCAAAGGTCAAAAAAAAATCAAAGCGGCGCATTAGGGGGCATTGTGTTACTGACAAACACATCTCTTGTTGTGTCTTACATTTTGTATTCCACACATTATGTGGCTTTGTTTTGAATTCTGATTGCAGCCAGGATGTTGGTAACAGAGAGCTGGAGTCTGTTAGCCAGATGAGGGAGGCGGTACAGCTTGTGGAGACTGCAGCACTGGAAAAGGAAGAGGTAGGTACAGCTTGTGGAGACTGCAGCAATGGAAAAGGAAGAGGTAGGTACAGCTTGTGGAGACAGCAGCAATGGAAAAGGAAGAGGTATGTACAGCTTGTGAAGACTGCAGCAATGGAAAAGGAAGAGGTATGTACAGCTTGTGGAGACTGCAGCAATGGAAGAGGTAGGTACAGCTTGTGGAGACTGCAACACTGGAAAAGGAAGAGGAAGGTACAGCTTGTGCAGACTGCAGCAATGGAAAAGGAAGAGGTTGGCTGGATCTTGATATGGCCAATAACATTATCTTTATGGTTCTGAGTTTGTCTAAAATGAATATGAACTGTGCTTTGGGAAAACAGGGCTTAATGTATGTGCATAATATATCGTTCAATATTGGCTTGTGCAGTCTGAACAGGCTTATCTAGAATGACACACCTAGACTGGATTTTTGTTAAGAAGAAACTTCTTTTAATTAAAAAAAAATCAATTGCAACGGAAAGTGTCATCTAGAAATAGCCTTTGCAGACTGCACAGGCTAATCTGGGAAGACACTTTACGTACATGCATGAAGTCCAGTTTTTCCAGAGCATTGTTGCATTGCGATTTAGTAAACATTTAGATTTAAAACTTTTAAAGGTCCTTTAATCCAATATATCACACTTCAGATATCTCAAAGTCATTTGTGAATACTGAGTGCCTAAATATTATGAATTACAGCTGTAATTTGACTATTTTTGCTTTCAAATTCTACTTAAATCACGTTTTCTAAAACATTCTGAACAATTGTTTTCCTTCCAAAGGTGGGCATATAGTAATGGCACTGCATATCTGTGGGTTGGAAGTTGGTGGATGGGTGATTGAGCGGGTCAAATCTTATAAAAACCTGGTTATCAATATAAAGACCACATATATGACTTAATATTGATGAAACATGGTCAGAATTTTATTTGACAAAATCTGTATGATTTTACTTTATCTGATTTCTCGTTTTTACCTATTGATGTTGGTGAAAATAATGTAGACTGTATATGTAAAGAGACATTTTGGATACATCAATTAAAAACTAGGATGCCAAATGCTCTAAATAATAAACTGTTTATGATATATAAAGCATTAGCATAGTTTGCATATATATTTTATGTTTGCTTAATAGTATAATTTTTTAATTATTTTATTTCTTAAAGGCTGTTGCATCTACTGTAATTCATCTTTATATAATGTTATATTATGTGTTATACATTATTATATTTTTTTCCACCAAATGACGTCACGTTCTAGAATGACATTGACGTCACTTCCTGTGGTTATTTTTACTACTAATGAATACTCTTATGAAGGCTTTGGCCTAAAAATGTATAGTATTTAATCAATTAGAATTAATAAGTATGATATGTTTGTACAATATATTATTTTTTGAAGGTTAGAATTTACAAAAGTCACATAGATTTTATGCAAACCATGTTATTTGCCAAGGCTGAGGTTGCAGTACAACAGAAGGAGGAGGAGCTGGAACAACTGAGGGAGGTCATCAACAAACTGATCAACGAGGCAGGGGCCCGCACCAGGCAGGAGGTAAGAAACCAGTCTGTGTCTTGTGAAAACCAGTTTGTGTCTAGTGTTGTACCAGTCTTGTGACATATCAGCATCATATGTCTTGTGAAGAACCAGTCTGTGTAATGTGAGATACCAGTCAGTGTCTTGTGAGATACCAGTCAGTGTCTTGTGAGATACCAGTCTGTGGTTTGTTTAAGAAACAAATCTGTGTCGTTTGAGAAACCAGTCTGTGTCTTGTGAGAAACCAGTCTGTGTCTTGTGAGAAACCAGTCTATGTCTTGTGAGAAACCGATCTGTGTCTTGTGAGAAACCAATCTGTGTCTTGTGAGAAACCAGTCTGTGTCTTGTGAGAAACCAGTATATATCTTGTGAGAAACCAGTCTGTGTATTGTTAGAAACCAGTCTGTGTTTTGTGAGATACCTGCCTGTGTAGTGTAGATACCAGGCGATATATTTATGTTTGGAGATACCAGTCCTTGAAGTTGAACACATTCATAGGGCATACATCTCCTAGACTCCAAATTAAGTTGATTAATATGCTATTCTTCCAGTTCATATTATAAATAAAATTCATGTTATTTTATTGTTATATTCATATACCTTAAGCTCATTTTTCCTGAAATAAAATTACTGAACATTAAAGCACCTTTTGATCAATGCATTATGCATTCACGCCATCACCATTTTGCTTGTCTATCATAATACACTAACATGCATTGGTTGCCATTGCAGGTGGATGCAGTAAGGAGTCAGTGCAATGAGAGAATCAAGAAGCTTACAGAGGAGGTTCATGCCCTGGAAATGGTGCGGTGTTACCTATGTCTGGGGTTGTTTCAAATGATGGTTGTCATAAATTTATAACATTCAATTTATGCATATTTGAAATATCAGTATATCAAACAGTGTTTACGCCAATTTCAATGTTTAATATAAAGAAGTGAAACTCCAGAAGCTGCAGCAGTATTGCATTTCTATAATACACACCTTCGTGGTCCTATATTTATGGCAAGGAACCAATTGCCAAAACGGTACAGTACGGCACAAAACGAAACAACATATACACATAGTAGAATAAAGCTGGGGTCACCGCCTTGGAATGGTCAATGTTTAAGTTAACACATGTGAATGTTTTAGGAAATTATGTTGGTGTTTATGTACTCATGTTTATTTAAGTGGATGTACTTTGAAATTATTTATATGATAAAATAGGGATCAAGTATTTGCTTGAACATTTAATGGTCTTTGCTATGTACTATGATTCAAATATTTTAATTCTAAGTACTTATGTTCTAAGGCCTTTTACAGTCATGAATTTAAGTGCTAAAATTTAGAAATATCTACTTGTTGCTGCTTCCCAGTAAAACTGCAAAACAGTTAATAGTCATATGTGACGTGTAATAGTTTTAATAGAATTAATGTCAATATTTTAATCACTTCTTTGTAGATAAGAAATATAAATAATGACAGGTTCTTTTGATTGTCATAAGGAACACATACATGCTTATCCTTATTTTAATGAAGTAATTTATGAAAAAATACATAGTTTTTTTTTGTAAGGACAATATTCATGTTCTCTTCCTATTAGAATAATTGCCCCTGTTAGCTGCATTATCTGCATATTCCCAGCTAATTAACATGTTTATAATGTACTTTGTTACATATAATTTAATGATTCATTTTATCATATCAAGTAATGAGTATGTTATTTTTTATGATTTAAATGAACAATTAAAGGACAATTCTGAGAGGCAGGATGCACTTGAGAAAGCCAAGAGGGACAAACGAGCAGCTGAGAGTGAGCTGGAAAGGGTGAGTCAATCATGTGTGATAGGACTGCATCATAATTGATATTGAGCCATGCTCTGGGCTTAATGTGCATGTGCATTTAGATTGTGCCAGATTTGTCTATGCAGTCTGCGCAGGCTAATCAGGGACGTCACTTTTCGCCAAGACTGAATTTTAATAAAAAAGAAATTTCAATAAAAAAAACGGAAAGTGTCGTCCCTGATTAGCCTATGCTGACTTCACAAGCTTATCTGGGACAACATGTTACATACATGCATTTAGCCCTGTTTTCCCATAGTTTGGCTCATATATATATATATAGATGATTTTGACAAGATCTACTTATGTCAACCAAACACCCAACACTATGAATGATCTGATTGGCTGGTGCAGTTTTTGTGGGCTGGTGTCAACTTTGTCATATACTGTCCGTTCTGAGCTTCAAGTTTGAATTTCTGATTTCAGCTGTCATCCAATATCTTTGGATAGCACAATCAAGATAAAGTCTTAAACCTACCGCAATATTTATGCAGTTTTACAAAAAGGGTGTATTGCAGACACACAAAGGGACTTGCATTAAATTGTGGTTTATCAATTAAGTTTTTAAAAAGAACATTAATAAAGACAAAATTATTTCATTACTGCAGTGCTCCCAAGATGTAGAAAAATGGTCTACCAGGAAATATTTTAGTTTATCAGCAAATAAAACATATATTTTCTGGCAAAATGTTTGTTGATACAGAGTTAGGGCAAATATAACTGGTTACTGCAATGCTCTGCAGGTTTACAAAGAGGGAACATTTAATTTGGAAAATGAATGCTTGCCAGGCCAAGACTGTTAATGGTAAAAAAAATCAAAGAAAGCGAAGTAAACAAGGAGGGCATATCGCAGATTAGCAAGCAGATGGGCAGCCTGGAAAATATTTGTGTTTATCAGTCAAATGACATATCTGTTTTGTTGCCCAAGCCTTTGTTAATGCTAAAATTGTGGAAATTATTTACTGCAATTGGGTTAATGCAAGATGTACAAGGAGACTTGCATTTTATTGCTTAATTTAAATGAAGCATTTATTTCGTAAATCATTTGGTTGCTGCTATGCTTTGCTAATGTACGAGGAAAGAGTTTTGCAGATGAAGAAGGAGATGGCAGCCTGGAATATATAAGATCCTCGCTTAAAGTAAAAACAGGGCTTAAGGCCTGTGCATAAAGTGTCTTCCCAGATTAGACTGTGCAGTCTTCAGAGGCTAATCATGGATGACACTTTCCTCTTTAATGGTATTTTGTGATGAAAGGAAATCTCTTCTTAGCAAAAATCCAGTTTAGGAAAAAAGTGTTGACCCTGATTCCCTGTCCCTGAAGCACAGGCTAATCTATGATGACACTTTACGCACATGCATTTAGCCCTGTTTTCCCAGAGCATGGCTCATGTTTGTTTATTAGCCAATGGAAATGTCTTTTTGTTGTGTTATTTTCCATAAATACAGTGCTATGAAAGCTAACATTATTTTGTTACTGCATTGCTTGGCAGGTGTACAAGGAGGGTGTATCGCACATGAACAAGGAAATGGGCAGTTTGGAGAACATGAACAAGCGCGCCATCAACGCCGAGCGGGCGCGTGACGATGCCAACCTCCTGGTGGAGACACTAAATCAGAAACTTAAGAGGGAGGAAATGAAGTGAGTACTAAGTTGAAACTTAAGAGAGAGGAAATAAAGTGAGTACTTAGCTGAAACTAAAGAGAGAGATGATGGAGTGAGTACTTAGTTGAAACTAAAGAGGGAGGAAATGGAGTGAGTACTTAGTTGAAACTAAAGAGAGAGGAAATGGAGTAAGTACTTAATTGAAACTTAAGAGGGAGGAAATGAAGTGAGTACTAAGCTGAAACTAAAGAGAGACGAAATGAAGTGAGTTCTTAAACTAAAGAGAGAGGAAATGGAGTGAGTACTTAGTTGAAACTAAAGAGGGAGAAAATGGAGTGAGTACTTAGTTAAAAACTAAAGAGAGAGGAAATGGAGTGAGTACTTAGTTGAAACTTAAGAGGGAGGAAATGAAGTGAGTACTAAGCTGAAACTAAAGAGAGAGGAAATGGAGTGAGTACTTAGTTGAAACTTAAGAGAGGAAATGGGGTAAGTACTTAATTGAAACTTAAGAGGGAGGAAATAAAGTGAGTACTAAGCTGAAACTATAGAGAGAGGAAATGGAGTGAGTACTTAGTTAAAACTTAAGAGGGAGGGAATAAAGTGGGTACTTAGTTAAAACTTAAGAGGGACAAAATTAAGTGAGTACTAAGTTGAAACTTAAGAGGGAGGAAATGAAGTTAATACTTAGTTGAAACTTAAGAGGGGGGAAAGGAAGTGAGTACTTAGTTGAAACTCAAGAGAGGAGTTAAACAGAGGAATTGTTAGACCTTTTTACCAATTTCATATAAGCAAGGTCTCAAGAAATACAAAGTGAAGTGACTGTTTTATAAGTTTTGTTGGTAGTTAAATTTTAGCAAACATACAATATCTCCCAATGTCTCTTTTACATTCTCTAGTGCCATACAACTAAAAGACCAGTTGGAAAGCCAGCTGAACAACTATCGAGACCGGATGTCAGGACTTCAGCAGGAGTTTGAGTCGTGCAACGATGACCGGGTCCGCCTGCAGGATGAGGTGGATGAGATGAAGAAGAGGCTGCAGACGGCCACCGCGGAGAAAGAGGCCGCGCAGAGGAAGTACCAGAAGGAGGTAGGAGAAACAAAAATAAAACTCATAAAATCGGGCAAATTCATTTAATCTTTAATTTGTGAATGTTTTTATAATGTCAAATGAAAATTTGATTTTATGGTGGAGATGACCCATGAAAATCCACAAACATCTATGTTCAACGAATAATATTAGTTTCACAGTTGATCATGAACGCTTATTTCCAAGGGGGTCCTTTTGATATCAAATAATTCACTAAATGATTCTGATCTAAACCTTAAAAATGAAATAGTGTTTATTAATAAAATAACAATCACTACATTAAGTTGTTTGTAACTTACATTTTAAAGCTCAAGTATTGATATTATAGTGACAGCTATACTATTCACCCATTCGTCAGCTTTTGCGTACTGCTTTGGTTAAGGTTTGTGTGCAACAGCGCAATATTGGTACTTCTGAAACAATCTTGTTGTTTGTAATAAGTTTTGTATGTTACTCATGAATTCAAAAATACCCTACCACTTAAAGGATGTCAGGAGCTTTAGATATTATAACGTAATTCTCATGGCAGTTATTGGATATACATTTTTGTTATAACATCATGTTCAAATTTTAACAAAACTTTTTCCATAAAAGAATTGTTTTTTATGGAAAATGAGAAAATACTGATTCCAAATCCTTATGAGATACATGTTTTCAAACAGTCTGGAACTTAAATTTAGCCAAGAAGGTCTTTCATATTCCAAGTCAAGAGAAAGTACTGAAAGTACTAACTACATTAATGCAGCCCCATCATACAAAAATGTGTCACATGTTGGCGGTCAGCTTAGCTCCAGACCATCTTGCGCATCCTTGTAGTCCTGTCAGGAGCTAACCTGTCAGAAAAAGAGACCACAAAATCTTGCGCGTTTTTATAGCGGACAGGGTAGCTCCTGACCAGACTGTGCTGATGCGCATCCTGGTCTGAAGCTACGCTGGCAACATTTGGCCTAAGACCCAATTTCGTATTACGCCTCTCAATTCAGATCACCATATTTGAGCAAGACAACCAGATGAAGCTACGGGACTATGAAGTGAAGCTGCAGTCTACAGAGGACATTAACAGACACTCAATGACGGAACTCAGGAAACTGCTGAGCGGTCAACAACGCATGTGTGCCAAGTAAGCCGGCTGTGTCCGATGATTAACTGTGCATTAAGCCAAAAAGTCCTTTAAGTGAACTTGGTTGTGTTTCAACATTGTGCACTGTGAAAGGATGACTTTTTTATGATTATTCGTCCTATGCTTTAATGATTAAATAAGATTTGTTTATAAAAATTAAGATTTGTCAAAAATACAGATAATTGATCTCCTGAGTTTTTGATCTGTTATAACTGTCTTAAGCAGACGATTTCATATGCCCACATAACTTCACCAAATTTTTATTTTGGGATTTACTTCACCAAATTTAAATGTTTAACTTTTGCAAAGATCTATTAGTATATTAATAGATCTTTGACTTTTGGGATTCCCATTCGTTTTTGGTTAATGCATCAAAACTGGTTGGATTTTTAACAATAATAAATGTTATAAGATATTTATTCTATGATTATAATAGGGTATGTCCAATAAACATAATGAGTAAATTTTACCGGAATGTTTATAGACACCCTAAAACAATATCATTATGCATTTTGGTGCAGGTGGAAAGAGGAGTGCACGTCAATAGCTCAGAAATATGAGGGGAAGATCTCCGACCTGCGAGGGGAGATTGCCCAGCTGAAGAAGAGAACTCAGGAGGTCACAAAACTTCTGAAGGACAGCCAGGAGAAGACCTTGCAGGTACATGACTTAACATACTTGCTGCTCTTCACTGTTTTTTTGTTTTTAAACGTAAATTGAAAATTCATGAAATTAAGACTAATAATAAAAACTGAACGTCATTCTTGGAAAATATTCCTGTTAGTTTGGTCGACTACACCTCATTAAATAAAAACTGGAAACACTGACATAATCTTTTCGTGCAGCGTAATCATACTGTAAATTATCAGAAGAAGTTTTGGGTGATTTTACATCAATAGAAATGGTCTGGTAATTTATTTCATGCATCGATATGTATATATATATAGTAATACTAAAATGGCCCTTTAACTTAGTCAGAGCTAGTTTTATCGCTGATAAACACTCCTCTAGTTTCACCAAAATCGTCCTGATTGAAAATTGTGTGGAATCAAATATCTCCGTCTGTGAGAGTCCAAAAAAAGTGATTCATCATCCACATTTTTATTTTCAGTGAATCTTCAAGTACAAATTTAAGTAAAAAAAAATATATCCCTACCTATCTAGCCAGCCCTATTTTGCATGGGTGGGGAAGGAGAAACAAACATATTTTTATTTTTTGCTTGATCAATATTTTGTGGCTTAATGAAACAGCACAAGTGCTCACAAATCTCTGCAACACTAGACACAGACTATACAAAGACTACAACAGTGTCCCAGTACACCATTATAATAAGTGATAATATCCTGAGGTGTTTGTTTTCAGGCAGAGAAGATGATACAAGATTACACGCGTGGTATACAGCGTATGGAACACAGGATGAAAGAGTCAGAGAACAGGGCCGCTGACGCCTCCAAGCAGGTAGGGCTCTACAGGATTTCAATGTAGAGGTGTACTCAAAATGAGCTGGTTCATGCGAAAATAGCTTCATCCAACCTGTGAATCTGCACAGTCTGGTCTGGAGCTACCCAGTCTGCTAATTTGACCACAAAACAATGCTTGATTATATGAGTCGCGTTCTTAGAAAACTGGACAAAATGCATGTGCGTAAAGTGTCGTCCCAGAGTAGCCTTTGCAGTCCGCACAGGCTAATCTGGGACGACACTTTCCGCCTAAACTGGTTTTTCGCTAAGAAGAGACATTATTATATGAAAAATTCCATAAAAGCGGAAATTGTCGTCCCTGATTAGCCTGTGCGGATTGCACAGGCTAATCTGGGATGACAATTTACGCACAAGCATTATGCCCAGTTTTCTCAGAACACAACACATATAGCGGACGCATATGGCATAAGACCGATTTTTGCATGACACAGCTTAAATAATGGCAGTGGTGTGACCGGTAAGCCAATTTACATGAATAAAATTGTAAGACTTTTATGCCCCCGGTAGGGTGGCATATAGCAGTTGAACTGTCCGTCTGTCCGTCCGAAAACTTTAAAATTGGCCATATTTTTTGCAATATTGAAGATAGCAACTTGATATTTGGCATGCATGTATATCTCATGGAGCTACACATTTTGAGTGGTGAAAGGTCAAGGTTAAGGTCATCCTTCAAGGTCAAAGGTAAAAAAAAATTAAAGCGGCACAGTAGGGGGCATTGTATTTCTGACAAACACATCTCTTGTTAAAGTTTTTCTAGTCATAAAGGGAAAAAAAGCCCTACATGTTTGGTTGTTATGAAAGTTTTTTAATTGAATTTGACAGCAAAAAAATGAAGGATTATTTTATTTTGTATTCCAGTTAATAAATCTTCCTGAATAACTTTCAATTTGTTTTTAAACATGTTTATTGAGGTGCAACGATAGAGGAACCCAATAACATGTATCGTTACATATTAGTGAATAAAAATGGTATGTTTAATGTCTCTCATACCTACCACATGCAACCTTTAAATATGACTGTTATTATCCCCTGCCAAAGGCGGAGGGATATTGTTTTTTATCCCCCGCCAAAGGCGGAGGGATATTGTTTTGGCGTTGTCCGTCCGTCCGTCCGGCTGTCCGTCCGTCCTTCCGTCCGTCCGTCCGTCCGGAACTTTTGTGTCCGGATCAATATCTTGGAAGTGCTTTGGCGGATTTCATTGAAACTTGGTATGAGTATATATATGCATAAGAAGATGATGCACGCCAAATGGCATTGTACACCATCTGTTAATAACGGAGTTATGGCCCTTTGTATCTTGAAAAAATGCTTTTAACTATAAACTTACAGCTGTCCGGAGCCATATCTTGAAAGTGCTTTGGCGGATTTCATTGAAACTTGATATGAGTATATATATATATATATATGCATAAGAGAATGATGCACGCCAAATTGCATTGTACACTATCTGTTAATAATGGAGTAATGGCCCTTTGTATCTTGAGAAAATGCTTTTTACTATAAACTTATAGCTGTCCGGAGCCATATCTTGCAAGTGCTTTGGCGGATTTCATTAAAACTTGGTATGAGTATACTTGGTGTGAGTGTATATATAGATAAGCGAAAACCCATCACAGGTACAAATGAGTTTAAAAAAAAAATTGACAAAAGGCACAACCCTTCACTTATACCTTTTCTTAGATAGTTCTACACCCATCCATAAACAAAATTTCTTTGGGAGGGGATATCAATTCAACGAATTTGCTTGTTTTATTAATAATGACAACACTGTGTTCCAGAAGTCACCCTGATGACCTACTTATTGGTGACCTTGCGGCCAGTCAGGGGTCATTGAAAGGGTCAATGAGACGCAAAGGCGAGCTGGACGACTTCTTGGAAGACAGATGATAGACGGAAACTCTTCAATCATTCTATATGGGCCTCGCTCTGTGAAAAGGAGGTTTAATGCATGTGCGTTAAGTGTTGTCCCAGATTAACCAGTGCAGTCAGCACAGGCTTATTAGGGACAACACTTACCGCTTTTAATGGAATTTTTCGTTTAAAGGAAGACTTCTTGACGAAAATCCAGTTAAGGCAGAAAGTGGCGTCCCTGATTAGCCTGTGCAAACTACACAGGCCTATCTAGGATGACACTTTACGCACATGCATTTAACCCCGTTTTCTCAGCACGACTCTGTCTAGCCAGCCCATGGTATACGAGAACGATCATCTATGGCATCTATTCATTGCTGTGTGACCAGTCCTACATGGCCTTCATACCAAATTCACCAATATTTGTAGCAACTCTGACAGTCTTGATTGTAATGAATTCCATTTTTTTTTTAGATCAACAGCAAGAGTTAGGTATTGTCCCCTGAAAACTAAATTTGACACTCTTCACCTGATTTGCTACCTGGCATGTTTAAGTTTTTCTTATGCCCCTTTTGCGAGGGCACTAAGTACAGGGCACATTGTGGGTAGTTTAGTATGGGTGTGGGTGTCTGTTGGGACTCATTTCAACTCATTTCAATACCTTTTCAGATTTAGATAAAACTTCAAATAATTATTCCCTAAGACCAGACGATGTTTCACATACTAGTCTTATGCTCTTTGATCAAAGGAGAATTGTATTCTTTTCCGATCAATAACCTCCTAAACATCTGTGAGGATTTTAATATAGCTTAAATACCAGCCTATGACTAGGCAAGATGTCATTTAAATCCTGCACGCTCGTTGGTCAAAGGTCAAGGTCAAAAGTCTAGGATATTTGTTAATGCTCCATAATTTAAACGCCAGGATTTAGAAGTAACTTGGTTGGAATGATGATCATTATAAGGCAGTGTGTATGTTGCTGAAACGTCTTGACATTATTAAAGGAGATGTATTGTTCTTTCTTTCTGACATTGCTTTACCATTCTTAGACAAGCATGGAATGTATCCTTGTTTATTTATTTAATTGTGTTGACTGGCCAATAAATGATAAATGGTTAGATACATAGGAATTAACCCACAAGAAAGATCGTACAATTTGACAAATATGTGTGCAGTTAAAATAATAATTTCATGTATAATTGACTATGCTGAGTTCCAGATCAGGACTTTGGAGTTGTTTGTTGAGTAGATTGACAATTCTGTTGTTCGTCTGTAAAACAAAATCAACGACTGTCATAGAGTTTATGTTAAACACTTTGAAAACATATATTTGTTAATCATTTTATTACATTTCAAGTGAGGTACAAAAAAAAACTTGGACTTATGTGAACAAATTTACTTACTCAATATCATAATTGTCTTGGTTGTTGCCATAAGGCATTTTGGCCTCTTGTGGAATAATCATTTTAATTGTAAATTGCCTTATTGATGTCATATGCCTTAATTATTAAATTTGGTGCTTTGACTTTCAAAAGATTGTGTTATATGATGTAAACTGTTAATATCTGAATTTTTATTATCTAGGTATGATTTAAAGTATATGTTTATGTCCCTATATATCTTGTTCTCTAATTATTTAGTTTAAACCTATTTATTTTAGCTTGATTGCGAAGAAAGCCATGGCGATTGTCTAATTATTTACTACTATATCAATTCTGTAATAATTTTCAATAATCTGTATTTTAATAATTCACTATATGTATACATGTATTTCTGTTTAGCAAAGCAGGCCAGATATATTTTCATAATAAATAATCCTTTATAGTTGATGCATGCACAATTATCACAAAGGTTGAGTTGTCTGGAGGCATGGTAAGGTCAAAATATAAATCTGTGGAATCATTTGATCTATGGCTGCTAAATGCCATGAACATGCATAACTTATTGAATTATTTTAAATGTGTCTTTGTTGTATGATTTGATTATTTATAGATGTATAGTTGTTAGACAGATCTGTGATATTTTGCAACCTATGTATCAGTGTAAATTACCAACTGTGTATTTAATAATATACAATTTTAATTTGCTACTTCGACTGATTTATTTGATGTATGGTGGTATCTGCATTTTCAAACACCGTCTTATGTGTGTCTTAAAATTTTCATAATGAGAGATTGATTCATGCAAATAAACATAAATACTTTATTTTACTTGTGTGTTTGTTAGTAGATTAATAAGCTTCAATTTAAGACATTTTTAAGTAACAAAAAATGGCAGTACTGGTATGTGCATCAAGCATACTGTGAATAGAGAACACTATGTTAGTTTATTGAGTAAGGCTTAACCCTTTGAGCGCTGGAACCGGATTTTGAAGGCCTTTGCTAACAGTTTGGATCCAGATGAGACGCCACAGAACGTGGCGTCTCATCAGGATCCAAACTGTTTGCTATTCTGATAGTATTCTTTGAAAAAAAATCAAAGAAAATGCTAATTTTAGAAATTTAGCAGACAACATTTTAGCAGACGACAAATTTCCCAGCATGCAAAGGGTTAAAACACCTAAATCAAGAGCATTGCCAAGTGGTTCACATCATGTGCAGGGGCAATAACTCTTGTGCAGGGACAATAACTTTTCTTTATCACTTACCTAGAATTATATTTATCCCATCATTTCCTGTATATATTTTGAAAAACCCAAAACAAAACACACTAAATTCAACAAAAAACGTAGAAATGTATGGTGTCATGACATTCAAAATGTTGTCTTTTGATGCATGTGTTTGCTTGATTCCAGAGCATGTGAATATAGCTAAGTTTATGTTGTTAATCTATGCATGATGATGTCAGTCTGTTCCTTCCTGAAACATATGGAATTTTATAGGCAAAAAACTTGAACAAATGATATAGGAAAATCTACAGAACTGTAACTTCTGGGTTTTTACTTTTATTCAGTTGTTATTAAGTAAGTTTTGGAACTTTAAGCGCACCTGAGCTATAAGTAAACTGAGATGTCCGTCTGTGTGTGTGTCTGTACCGCATGCATGCGTCTGGCAACTTTTTATTTAACAACATCTCCTGAACTGCTGAGCAGAATTAAAAGAAATTTCACAGAAATGCTCCTTGAGTGGTCCTCTATAAAAATTGTTCAATTAGTTCCGGTTCATTGATACATTATGTCACAGGGCGGCGCCCGAAAAGGAGTTTTAGCAATGAAGACTTTTAAAATCTCTGAAATTGCATGCCCCAGATGTTCAATATTTGGTATGAAACATTTTATTGTGGTCCTCTGCAAAGTTTGTTTAAATCCTGACTCTGTGGTCAAAAGTAGCCTAATCCCGGGGGTCACCAGTTTTATAAAGACTTATGCAGGGAAACAATTAAAAATTTCTGTGACCGCAAAGTATTGCTTTGTATTTTGCATCATCTAGAGGTCCACTACAAAGTTTGTTCATATCATGCCCCTATGGTTAAAGGTGACCACACCCCAAGGGTCACATTTGTAGTAAGAAAACGTAGCAAATAACTTTTAAAATCTCTGCAATTACAAGTTCCATTTCTTTGATATTTAGCATGCAACATCAGAAAATATACAAAGTTTGCTCAAACTATGTCTCTTGGGTCATAATAGGCCACATATATGTTTTGGTGTGAAGTGGTAAATATAGACTTACATATTGTGTTCATATGATGCCCCTGTCTTCAAAAGTAGCCCTTAACCAGGACTGAGGTGTCTAGAGTAATGTATACCACTGAGCTACAGTTTCTCAGGTGAGTGTTAAAGAATCCTTTAATCTCGTCCTTTTGTTCCTTTATTAAGTTGTAATTAAGCACAAATAAACTACACAGTCATGTCATTACTTTTTTATTAAAATTTTCATTTAATATAAATGCCCACATTATAATGCATGCATAATTTGCTGGTTATCACAAAATAAATTAATATATACTAAAAAAATACACAGCTGCAACAAAACATTAATTAACATGCCAATACCAATATAGTTTTCTAATCAAATTTTTCTATTCTAAATCATGTAGATAATAATTATAATATAGATATAAGTAAAAAAACAAACTTATATCCATTGACGAAAGAACAAAGTTATAACTAACATGTGACTTCTTTAACCTGTAAAATGTATTCTCACGTAATATTCAACTTCAACGCAGAATGTCATTATTTACCCATTCACTAAAGGACAAATTTAATATTATACAATGTTTTTACATTTTTTTTAATTATTTTTTTTATTCAAAAAATAAAGTTATCATCAGTTGTTATTAGGAGTTTTAAGTCCAAAACACTTAAATAATTTGGAATGTTCTGTTGCTTTTCTTTCAATTGCTGATAACAATGGATCGCTTATATAAAGTAGTGATAAACTGCAGTCATAGAAGCCAGAATGATTGAATGGTTACTAATAGGGACTTGGCCTTTGATGGTAGGAACCTGAAAAACCCAGTGAAAGCAACTTTTTGACTTCTCTCTTTTTATTGTCTAACTTTAAGTATGTCCAGTAAGGGCATTGAATGGCAAACTTAAAAATATACACAAATTTGTGAACAACTCTGTTTGATGTGAGGCTAAAGATAGTATATATAAAGCCAATGAAAGCCCAAATGCTAACTTCCATGGGGACTGATGGGTGTTAAAGGATCCACATTTTGTGCACATTTCATTAACTAAAAATATCAGAGCTGAATGAGTTTTATATTTCAAACAAAGAACAATTAACTAAGAAACAATTAATTGCACTTCACTTATAATGTAAGGAATTGCACACAAGTGTTAAGATTTTTATAATTGTAGTTGTACGCAATTGTTTTATCAAGTTATCTCACGGAATTATTTTGCTTCCAAGAGCAGTAATGAGTATTACAAAATTGAAACGATCCAGTTTCTAATTTAACGTTTCTGGAAGTACTTGTTTAGCCATGTAACTTTATGCTTTATTACAATCAATAAAAAAAAAATGTTAAAAAAAGAGAAATGTTGTTGATGGAAAAATATTGTTATTTGTCTTATTTTGTATCTTATAATTTTCACTGATGTCCAATTTTCGTTCACCTATAAAATTCTATATTCGAATGACAGACATATAATAAACAACACAGCTCCTTTATCAACTCAGTATGTCACTGATCCTATAAATAAAGAAATAAAGCTATAAAAAAAACTTTATAGGTAACTCCATGCCCATTAATGTCACCATGTATGCTTATTTTTTCAATGTCACTTATACAACATTATTGCAATATTAAATCACATTAAATGTTGTGATCACATTTTCCCTTTAAAACAAGTTGCATGTCAACGCTTGTCACAGTCATAAATCTTATTGTTAACTTGTCTGTGGTGTATTACGTCCTTCAACACCAAAGTAAGTGTGAAATATATGTCCTGATTCATGCTGTTCTAAAAACTCGTACAATTTACCCAAATCCATATGATACTCCCGACCTTTTCCACCACGGGCGTCAAACACTTTTTCCTCAAAACTATGAAACTTTCTGTACTTTTGTATATCATCATCTCCTATATCCTGTTCTTCTTTCTCCTTAACTGCAATCTTCTTCCAGTTCAATCTTCGTAACCTATGCCAGTACTCCTCAACCGGCCTGCTATACCCTTCCACGCAAACCACACCTGGCTGACCGGGAAGACTAAAACCAGACAATTTCAGCTCCTCGGCCCAATCGATAATGTCTCTGCGCTTGAACTTGCTGTAAATGTGATGACTGTAAATCCAAAGACGAGTACACACAGTGTCTTCCTCTTGTTGAGGAAGGGCACCTTTATTGCTATCACATATGGCATCGTCTTTGTACTGCTCGAGATTCTCTTGTAGCCACTGTATCACAGAGTACAGACAGATTTCCCCTTCAGGGAGTCCCAGAATGTATTCATGGAGTGCCTCATTGAGTTTGGAGTGTGTTGCTCGGCTCATGTTGGGGGCTCGTGTGAATACTACTGGGTGGACGGCCGGGTATTCGTGCGGGAGCTGGCACACTAGTTCCAATGAGGTCTGAAATGGGGTTTCATGTGAACATAAATGCACTGCAGGTACTTAAAGTGATATTAGATGCATTTTTCACTGTGAATTGAGCTGAAAAGAATTAACAGGTCAAAAGAGTTAGTTAAAATGTGGTAACTTACCAATTATCTGCAACTCATCTTGCTACCAGTTGTTTATAAAAATATATATTATATTCAATATTTTTCATGACTAACCCAGTCCTCTAAGCCGAGCGTAACTGCCGGGTATTTACGAAAGCGATAGGATTTGAGTCTTTCTCATTAAGTCACTTTACTGACACCTCATTTATAACATTTCTTTGAAGAAGTATGGCCGAAGATGTGGTTGACAGAGACACGAAGGTAAATGTATTCATAATTTCAGAATTGTCATATGTTTTCGAGGTGAGTCCCAGATTTTAAACTTACCAAAGTTATGTCAAAACGAAAGTACGGTTGATATTCAAATGCATTATTTTTCTCTTTCCGGGATATTGTTTTAGTATGTTGATGCTGCATTAACAAATATAAGTGTATATGAAGTGAAAACACCAAAAATAAACAACGGTTGCGATAGACACCTATAAACTGTTAGATGCGTCTAATA
>VMBQ01000436.1:201875-222604 GCA_007657795.1 Dreissena rostriformis
TTACCCACCCCAGGGCCCCGTCCTCATAGGCCAAACGTACCCAAAATTGCCTTTAACTATAACTTCTTCATTTCTACACCGATTCACTTCTAATTGATACTGAACTTCTCTGATGACAATACGGTCAATCTCAACTATGCATTGCCCCATTACCAACCCTGGGGCGCCCTGCCCACATAGACCATGCCCACACAAAATTTTGTTTTAACATAACTTCTTCATTTATTCACCAATTGACTTCAAATTAATACTGAACATCTCTTATGACAACACGGTCTATCTCGACCATCCATGTCCACATTACCCACCCCGGGGCCCCACCAACATTATAAGGCCTTGCCCACCCAAAATTGCCTTTTAATATAACATCAAAGTGGCGTGGGGATACGCGTCGGCCTCTGCCGCGCCATTTCTAGTTATCTATTATATCAACATGGTGCCACATATTTTAATACAATATCTTACTGCAAGAAATCTTTGAACTTAAAAAAAAAAATATAAAGAAGGCAAAGCCTGAAATATTCCTACCAGATTCATCCGGCTTCATGCCACAGACGCTGCACAAGTTTCGCACCCACGTTGACATCTGCTCTTCTGTTTCGGTGGCAAGAAAGTAGGTGCGCTCCTTCCCCTTGTGAGTGGTCTTGATGGCAAGTAAATACTGAAACTGGTCCGAATCCAGGTGCTCAATGATTTCGGCGCATTGTTCGAGATCAATTTTTCCACGAACACGTTTACAATTCTCGTCACTGTAGTAGTTCAGGATGTATGTCCCGGGAAGACTCTGGGCAGGTTTGGAGAGGACAAAATAACGCTTCTTCCATCGCTGTAAACAATCAATACATTATCAATCTTTATGGCAATAATTGATGATCAACTATTGTATTGTTTTAATATCATGTTCATATGAGACTTGAAATAAATGACAAACATTGAGCTTCTTTTATTTCTTAAATGTCTATAGAACATAAACCTTTAACTTCAGAGAGCAAACATCCAGCAACATGTTAGTCTCTAGTAATCAACAATAAAGATACATTATAATTTGCACTGTATATTAATTTTCATTTTTCATTTATACTGTATATTTATTGTTTAACTCCAAAAAGCAAAAAAAGTTTATAATAATAAAAATATAATGCAATTTTCTTACTGAACTTTAATCATAATATAGAAGATGCAGAGAACTACGTACTCTTAAGTACCAAATCTACATGCATTCAGTCTAAGATATTCAGTTATTTACAATCAAATTGCGAGCATGCTATGTGCATCAAGTCCAACCTCAATCCTGTCATAGTTATGACATGCCAGCACTCAGGGAATATTAATTTGTTAGTAATGGGCAGGATAAGTCATCCA
Source organism: Dreissena rostriformis (assembly GCA_007657795.1). NCBI lineage: Eukaryota > Metazoa > Mollusca > Bivalvia > Myida > Dreissenidae > Dreissena > Dreissena rostriformis. Next base: position 203,238 of record VMBQ01000436.1, read on the forward strand.
ACAAGTGTTACAACCCAGCACTGAGTCATGCACTGAAAACACAACTGTTCCTTAACTAACATCTGCTCCATGTCAAGAGCATGTTCATGATGTTTGGCTGCATGTATATATCTATTAACCCTTTGAGCGCTGGAACCGGATTTTGAAGGCCTTTGCAAACAGTTTGGATCCAGATGAGACGCCACAAAACGTGGCATCTCATCAGGATCCAAACTGTTTGCTATTCTGATAGTATTCTTTGAAATTTTTTGAAGAAAATGCTAATTTTAGAAATTCAGCAGACGACATTTTAGCAGACAACAAATTTCCCAGCATGCAAAGGGTTAAAATGATGAAGCAGAGTATTGCACTACTGTGCTCCATTGTTTAATGATTGAATAATATTAACTCAGTATTTTTCTTATTACGCAGTGACTGGGGTTGTAAATTCTCAGCAAAATTGACAACAAAACGTATTGAGAACCAGGATGTTGGTTAGAAATGACTAAACAAACAAAATGATTCAGAACTACTGATTTAATGCTTTATTGTTATATATTTTTTCACAAAATGTACTCAGGTTACACGTCGACAAAATGTGCTTATATCATGAAGATTTTTCAACAAAATTAATTTGAGATTTTTGGGGTATTGAAAACCACAATCTTCATTCATATGCTTGAGTCACAAAATACTTTTCAATAAATACTTTTGAGCATTGCAAATTGCCACATAAACTGTTTATTTAATGGAATGAAAGACATTTGAGCTTTAAGGATAATCTGCACAAATCTGACTTAAGACCATATGTGTTTACAAGCCCAGGCTGAGTTCCCTATTATGAAGCCATATAAAGAGCCAATGTGTAACTGGGAAGTTCTTAATCCATTATAAGTAAGGCCTAACAAAAGCATCCCAGGTTCAAAAGCTATCTGTCCCCAATGATAAATAATCTCATTAAGCACAATAGGCCATCTTGACATTCACTTGATTGTCAAGTGCATAGGCTATCTCTGATATGCTTAATACAAATGTATCTGAAAAAAAACAACATCATAACAACATACACTGCTCATTACCCATCAGCCAGTCACATTGGTACATGTAAATTAACATGAGGAAGTGTAATTTGTACTGAAAAATCTAAGTTTCCCCAACAATGCAGGCGTTTTCCTCGTTTCATTGTGAAGGGGCCCTAGATAATTGATTTTGGGAAAAATGTAGCTGATTTGGGAAATAAAAAAAAACTAGTATAAGTTTTGATTTCAGGGAAAACTGCATGAGTTTAATGATTTTTTTCTTTGAAAGAGGCCTTTAACCCTTCGCATGCTGGGAAATTTGTTGTCTGCTAAAATGTTGTCTGCAAAATTTCTAAAATTAGCATTTCTTCGATTTTTTTTCAAAGAATACTATCAGAATAGCAAACAGTTTGGATCCTGATGAGACGCCACGTTCTGTGGCGTCTCATCTGGATCCAAACTGTTTGCAAAGGTCTTCAAAATTCGGTTCCCGCACTGAAAGGGTTAATTGGTTTCTGTTGTATAAAGCATAAAAAACACCTGCAATTAGTTTCCCTTTTTTCTAAAAATGATGATTCAAATGTTAAAAAATAGTGACAGACAAGATATAAACATTTTCCTCAGAATAAAGAAGTCAAGGTAAATGTTACGTAGGAATCATAAAAAACTCCTATCTGCGTAATGCATGCTAATCAACTATGATTCATCTTGCACTGATGATGCAGATGTTTGCATGTGAGCTAACAAAACACAACAATACATCCTCGTCTGGTTGACTGAAGATGTTCACAGTATCTGTATAGTAGATTTAACAGAGGAAAATACATTATTTGATGACATGTTTAAATGTGTTGTGAAGTATAAAATACATTTATTTTTCTTGGTTATCAATTTTTTTTATGGGCGGATGATATTTTTCAACTTCATGCTGGATTTTATAAATAATAGTGTTTTTTTTTAAACAATATGAACAGTAATTAATTATAATTTAAATTACCATGTCAATATATAAGTATTCAGGGTACCTTGTTTTGAGCATTTCTTGTGTATTGTTATGCTTTTTAAGTATTCTGCTAAATAATTATCCAGAAAATAATGTCACTTTATACATATATATCACTAGATGCATCTTATTGACATACATGTATTACGAGGGACCTATCCACAGATTAAGGCATTTTGAATTTAAACAAGAGCACCGCATAGCGGGTGCCAACGCTCGGCTGTGGAAGCAGTTTTGTGACCTTGACTTTTGACCTAGTGACCCAAAAATGGGTGTGGCGTTTAGAACTCATCAAGGTGCATCTACATATAAAGTTTCAAAGTTGTAGGTGGAAGCACTTTGATTTTAGAGCCAATGTAAAGGTTTTATCACGACGCGGACGGCGGACGACGAACTGGCTATTACAATACCTCGGGATTTCTTCGAAAACAGACAGCTATGACAAAACCTTGGGTTTTCTTCGAAAACAGCCGAGCTAAAAAATTTCACCCATTCCTAAAAAAAAAACTGTTCCAAGGCCGAAGTCATAGAGATATGGTTGGCGTCCTGATAGCTACATATTATTTTCCTTGATGTTCTTTCTATGAAATAGGAGATGAAATGGGAGCGTTTGTCATTATGCTTTCCTAAAATAAAGTAAGACCTTTTCAAACAATTTTCAAAAGCACGAAAATCTGTGAATAAAGCCCTTTAAACATTAAGAAAATGTTCAATAGTGTTAGAAAATGTTCAATAGCTTGCATGCCATCTAATTAAAGTTGCAAAAACTGTACATCAAGGAGAAATTGTACTCGACTACAATTTACGACTACAATTTACATCACGAAGGTCAAAATTCAAAACATTTATCAGATAAAATACAAACTTAGTTGTAATCAAGAGGAACAAACTATGTAACACTTAAGTCAATGCTATGGCCACAGAATGATAATTTAACATAAATCTTGAGGCACCTCACTGGGACAAGGTGCATAGTCCACAAGTCAGCCCATAAAACATGGTCACAATCACTTGAGAAACCAGGATGTTTTCATGGCTGGGAAACTAGACTGGCCGATCATTTCAGATAATATAAATTATAAATGATATCCCTCAAAATGAAACTGAAGGAAGATATTATTACTAAGAGATGCTAGAATGTTTGACCTAAAACCGCTCAAGTTCTTTTCAATGCAGATACTGGTGATAAGAAAACATTCAATTACAAACTTTTTAAAATGTTGCTTGTATACTTTCTAGTTAACTAAAAAAATAGTATGGAAATTTTAAATTATGTTTAAAAATCTGAGAAAAAAAATAATCAAAAGCTTACCTCTGGGTGTAATGACTCAGTGCTAAATATGTTCTCTACATTAAAAACAGAACACTCATAGATTATTCATCTGTGTTCACAGTTGTTTATCTTTGCTGTAATCACTTAATTCAAAGAACAGGTAAACTATATATCAACCCCATAGCCCATGAATCGGCTAACAAACAATCCTCAATATTTCTAACATAATTATAAAACAACAAACATTTAATGAACTTTCAGAAGCAAACATAAACAAAGAAACACACTGCTCAATTTTAAGCTATTTTTAAATAAGTGTCAGCAACGGGTATTATCAATACTTAGAGCAAACAAAATGTTTGAAGAACTAATGCGTTATTATAACAAAGATCAGTTCGTATAATGAGTAAGAACCTGAGTACTTCGCACGTACATTCCTCTCGGATAAGCACAACAATCAATAAAAAAATACACTACTATGAAATAAACACATAATCTCTTTTAATCCTGTAACAATGTATATTATAAACATACCCTTATAGCTTTACCATAAAAAATGTCTGATACCCTGAGTGTTTTTGTTTTTATTCTATAAACATCTTTGAAAAAGGTTTCAACTTCTCTCAATTTATTTTATTATAACCACTGATTGTGTTTAAACATACATAATTATATACAAAAACACAAGGAAATAAACATCATTCTATGAATAAGCATAACATTACCTAATTCGGACGATTTAAATTAAATTCCAACAGTGCACAATTCTATTTAAAATGTGACACATTTTTCATAAATAAATATTACAAATATTCACATCAAGATTCGAAGAATCTTCCAATCAAAATCATAACAAGGTTTGAAAGTGTAAGCTTGAACTTAACCAATTATATCCCACGAAATAGATATCTTAATTTCCCATCACTTAACACTTGAGAACGTAAAATAGCCGGCAAACACAATATCCACTTCAAGTCTAGTCAAGCAATGTTACACAGTAATTATTTACTGTCACTTAAATAAATAACAACTCTCAAGCGCTGTAGCTCCAAATTCAAACTTAAAATAATAAATGACTAGGTATACCTTGCAACATTACCAACATACCTGGAATTCCAATCATTTGTAAAATTGCGTAACTTCCCACCTCCTTAATTTACATCTTACTCTGCGCTGATGCATCAAGCTGTTTTGTTATGATAACGAACAGAAGTGGCTTTTAAACTGTATTGAATACCTTAAACACATTACTTAGCTATAATTTATTAAATTTGTATTCATAATTATTTAGCAAAGAGATGGTATTTACATCCGTCAGAGAGGTTGTTGTAAAGCAAAGTGTTTAACAAGAGGGCAAAGATGGCCCTTCGTTGCTCACCTTATATGAACATTGAAACAGTAGTTATTTGGAATATAATACAATTTTGTAACCACACTGGAATGCAATAGCATTTACATTTGATATGAGAGTTGTGTTAAATTTTTAAGCTAAACAAGAGATTTGTTTGTCAGAAACCCAATGCCCCCTTTTGAGCTATTTTGACCCATATATTTGACCTTTGACCTTAAAGGATGATCTTGACCTTTCACCACTCAAAATGTGCAGCTCCATGAGATGCACATGCATGCTAAATATGAACTTGCTATCTTCAATATTGCAAAAGTTATGACCAAACTTTAACCAAGGTTAAAGTTTTGGACAGACAGACAGACAGACAGACAGACAGACAGACGGACAGACACACAGACGGACAGACAAACAGACACACACACAGACAGACAGGCAAAAAACAATATACCCCCTCTTCTTCGAAGAAGGGGGCATAACAAATATGGTACACATTTACCCATTGTAATTACCAATAAATTGTATTCTCCACACAACATAAATTATATTACTAAATACATAATATTTATACAGCCATGAATACCAACAAGAGGGCTTAAAGGCTTTAGATCGCTAACCTGAGACATCTTAATTAAACTGTTATGTGGAGATTTTGTGATGTATGTGTAATTACTGTGGTTTAAATCTAGGTTTTTTTACTGTGTGTGACACATATTTGATAAGGTCTAAGACAGTATTAGAACAAATAGAAGTTTTAACTACATACATATAAAAGAAAACAAGTACCCCCTTTTGTGGGGCAAATTTAGATCCCAGGGGCATGATTTGATCAAACTTTAAAAGGACCACCATAGGATGTCGGATACCAAATATTAAACCCCTAAACCTTGCAGTTTCAGAGAATATGATTTTTAACTTATTGAATATATAAGTCTATTTTAAAATCCTGTCACCCTCAAGACGTGATTAGTTTTGACCCAAGGGGCATGATCTGACCAATCTTGGTAGAGGACTTAACCATTCATGTATATTGTCATGTACCAAAGATGAAACCCCTGACCCCTGTGGTAACAGAGAAGAACGTTTTAAAGTTATTTACTATATGTCTATATAAATCTTGTTACCCCTGAGCATGGCCAGTTTTGACCCCAGGAGCATTATTTGAACTAACTTGATAGGGGACCACTATATGATGTTACATGGCAAATACCATACCCCTTGGCCTTGCTGTTTCAGAGAAAAAAATTAATGTGTTCAATATATACATGTAAAAAAAAAACGATTAACCCCACTGCAGGCCAATTTTGACCCCATGGGCATTATTTGAAAAACACTTTGTACAGGAGCTCCATACAATGTTACACAATCAATATTCAGACCTTGAACCTTTAGGTTTCATAGAAGGTTTAAAACAAATATTCAAACAATAAATCATGTTAACCCTGGGACATGGCCAGTTTTGACCCCAGAACATGATTTGAAATAACTAAGTAGATGACAACTATATGATGTAAAGCCCATGACTTTAGTGATTTCAAAGAAAATGTTTGAAGTTTTGATTTTTAAAATCTTTTTTCAGCTCAATTGATCTGCATATTGAACCACTTTGCGCTCCAGTGAGCTAAACACTGAACAATTTATTTGCAATAGACTGAACATACACCATTGAATCTTTAGAGCTGTACCATTTAAAGTTGTTCGTAAACATTATAATAGGCCTAACTCCATTACGCAGGTTACTGAATGAATGAGACCTTTTTTGCAACTGTTTTATGTATTCATACACCCTAATATTGTCAGCTAAAGGCTTTTTTTTTCAAATTTAAATCTCTGAGTATGGTTTAAATTAGGATCAATAAATCAGTTTTGGTAAAATTTGGGGCAGAAATTTCACCCCATTCCCCATCTCAAAATGTATAACCTAACTTAGTATTTTCCTAAAATTTGCAATTGAAAGTTTTTTTAAATTAATTTTTTTAGTGAAAATATAACTGATATAATACAAAAAATGCTTCTATTTTCAAATGTATAGAGTTTGTAAGCAAAATAAAAACCATCTACATAATGTACTTTTCTCAATTTAGACTAATCGACGCGTTTTTCACAATCCAAGCGGTTTAGGCCCCATTCCCAAATTGATGAAACAAATTACTGATCATTCAAAAACGCGCTGACTTCAATACAATTACAATGATTATTTTTGTTTGATTGTCATTAACTTCCATATTGAGTCATGGACAGGATAAGGTTTTTTAACACCGGTCTATACAGACATTTTATTTTATTTTGTAGAATGTTATTGTTCATGACCAGAGAAGTAACAGCTGTGTCCTGTTATGATCAAAAACTTAGGAGAAACTGTTAGAAGAAAAAGTTCACAGACCCACACGCAGACACACGCACGGACTGACAGACTAAGGACATCACGGTATCCTAAAAGCTCCCCATGAGCACTTTGTGCTCCAGTGAGCTAAACAAACTGAGCAATTTAATTACAATAGACTTAACATACACCATTAATATTAATTGATTCATTAATTATACTGTCATGTTGTTATAATGTTAGATGTACAATTTGTATTACTGTTTAATCACTTTCTTTTCACATTACCTTTTGATATGTTCATTATTCCATGGTTAAGACTAACAATGTACTATGTACAAGTCCTAATAAAATTTATGTTCTGTTCATAATCACCTAGGATTCAAAACGAAGCAGCTCTATCCGATATTTTTGGGCAATTTTTTGTTTATGTGTGAAGTGACGATGTAAAGCTTCTGGATCAGGGAATTAGTAGGGACTACCCGCTAAGGTAGATACAAATAAACTAGAAATCAATGGAAAAATATAAATAATTTGTAAAAAGTTGTTTTTTTTGTAAGTATGGGCTGTTTATCATTCTATTTAATTCGTAATGTAATTAATAATTTCTTTAACATTTGTTTAAGTTCACTGTATTATTGTTGAAGAATATATGTCCTGTATTAAGTTATTTCAGTCCTCAATTATTAAATTGTTGATTTGCCAATTAAAGTTTTAAGTTTGTTAAACTTACAAAATGGGTTTGCAATATTTGATTTTTTTATGTTGAATTCATATTTATGTCATTTCTAAAAGAGCGCAGACTGACATGTCAGCACAAGTACAGTACATGTAATAATTCTGTCTTTTCCTGTGTCCCAAACTGTTACATTGGGAGATATTAGAGTGCTTATCTTTATGGTAGTGAATGTTGCAGAGGTACAAAAATGTATATAAAAACAATATTGAAGTCTACACAGCAGAAGAATATAGACCCATATTTATTACGGTAACATCAACAAAATATTCCTTACTGTGCAGTTCCCTTTCTTACGTGTGAAAATTAAATACAGCACAAACATAGACATGTTTCAACATAATTGTGCATGATATCAAACAAATAAGGAAGCCAAATTATAATAAGAATTCTTATTAAGGTCACAATTTAGGACAGCTGCTAATTTTAAATTTGTATAAAAACATGCCCTCATCCAAGCTATAGATGAAGATAGCAGGGCTCAACATTTACGGTAGTCAGATTTTCCGGGACATCCAAAATATAGGTGCAGATAATTTTTTTTTTAATCTACTAGTCCAATGGCACAAGTAAAAAACAAGTTCTTATTGTTCTCTACAAAACTAGCAAAAAATCTGGTAATTTGACTGGTATTTACTTACAAAACTTGATGATGAAATTAAAATGATAAAGCATTTAATAAGTTTACAGACACACAATATATTGTGCTGTTATCAAAGGGGCATAATGGCATTGTTCAATCCACAACAATGTTGCAGTTAGTTCCCTTATATTTTAGTCATTGACAAGTTCATTGTTTGCTTGCGGTGTATTTAAGTCAGATTTGTATCAATCAAAATATCGTAAAGTTGAGGCTGAGTATTTTATGACATAAAGCTGTACACTCTGAGGGACGTACAGGCGCACAGTGCTAAGGCGGGCATAAAAATCCTGATTGCATTCTATGAAAACATACAAAATAACACGCCTGACAAAAAAATATACACTTCAACACCGTTATTTCGAACACAGATAATCCGAAGTCACCGTTATTTCAAAGTATTTTTCGGGTCCCGATTTTGGTTCTTCTTTGTTTAATGTAACATTTCATTGTAAATCCGAGCTTCGTTAATCTATTTCTGTAGTCAATATGAGAAAATTGTCTAATTCAAGCTTTTACAGCTTGAGTTAGACAACTTTCTCATATTTTTTCAACCGCCGCTGACTTGTTTACATTTAGTTTGGAAATTTTTGCACACGTCGCCAAATGCTCACATTGGTATAACTTTGTAAGCCGATTGGATAGGACCTTGGAATTCTTCGCGGGAGAAGCGGGCCGTTTTCACCATTGCGAAAAGGTCAAAACCCGTTTTCGTGCTAAAACTGAGATTGGCCATTTTCGCGGGGAGGGGACAATTTGCTTTTGCTTCCAGAGGTCACAGGTTTGAACTCTGGGGCAGGCACATTTTTTTTATATAATATTTGTCCTTGTTATTCTTATTCTTTTTTTGTTTATTTGGATATTTTCCTGTTTTCAAATGTATTTCACTTTTATTACGGCGGTAGGTACACCAACTCACACAGTTCCAGGGATAGCTTGGCTACCAGAAATAAGTGCCCTACTTGAATCAGAGGTAGGAGGAGAATGGCCTTAGAAAGGATTTCATGACCAATGAAGACACAAGTTCAGTGATCGGGCCCACGATCCTTTGAAGTCCAGTGCTCTAGCAATTGAGCTAGCCAGCCAATTTGTAATTATAAAAAAACTTTTCCAAATATAACAGTTTTGTTTAGTTAATTCATTTATTGCCATTTTTCATACAGACATAGCAAAAGATCATTGGCAGGTCAAAACATTTAAAAGGCTGCGATGAAATGCATGATCCACATACATAACTTTTGGTCATTTTTTCTTCCAACCATAGCTTACCCTATTTCACAAAAGCAGATTTCACAAAAAAATTATTTCCTGTCATTGTTTTTATTAATTTCTCCTGTAATCAGATCAGTTACTTCTACATTGGTAACTAACATCAGTATATATCATTGTACCATCAGATTAAATAGAGGATATTTGTTGGATTCGGTGGATTATCGATTTGAATTCACGAGTGATCATAGAAAATAATATTTTCACGAGTGGCACAGCCACGAGTGAAAATATATATTTTCTATGATCACGAGTGAATTAAAATCGATAATCTACCGAATCCAACAAATTTTCTTTTTATTTCATGCTTTTTTCACAGTTGATATACATTGTTAAAGAGTTTAACTAAAGAATGTCGTTGGGATAATGACGTCATTTTGTCAAAATAATGACGTCATTTCACAGTAAACAGTGAAAATTATCGATTATTTTCACTGATAATTTTCATTGTTTGAAACAGTGAAATTATCAGTTTTAATTCACTGATATTTCTCTATAAACCACCGTAAAGCATTAAATAAATTACCAGAATGATTTCATAAATCAAAATTACCAGTAACCAAGTAACCAATCAGAAAGTGTATGCAAATAAGCATCCTCATGATTTTTTTTACTTCGGCTAAGGTAGAATTTTAATTTATATTAATGATAAAAAAAAAAAAATTGAAAGTTAAAGTAAAAGCACAAAAATCCTTATCTCTTTGTTCATATTAAAACAAAAGGATTGTGTTGTTTCCTGAATAAAAACGAATAACTTCATTGATGGAAGTTAACAAACTTTTTGTTAACAGTATTGCTGGTGATCTTGTTTTGGTCTTAAGAATACAAAACAACACATTGGCTTTCTTCACATGCATAGATCTACTGATTTTAACCAACGAAAGATATTAATAACCTTGTTTAGATAAAAGATATGCGAAGAATATAAAACAGAAAAGTAAAATCAGAAAGGAATCATCAATGTTAGTTAAGTGAATTTATAAATATTTGTCATAAAAGAATAGTACATTGTACATAATTTACTATTGAACACCTTAACACATGGAGATTGAGCCCATGCACAATTGAGACCAGTGAAATTTACAACTGGCCTATAGATTTTTCCTCTTTGGTAGGACAGTCTGACCTGTAAATTGTGAATTTTCTTTTGCCATGTCTGTAAATATCAATTTAAGACACTACTAATAAATAGCTGAATGAACTTAATAAATCCAGTTTTGCATGAAATGCCTCACTGCTGCAATTGACCATAATTACAACTCTAAATACATGCAGAACTGTAGCATATCAATATCAGGCCAAGAAATGACAAAAAGTACATCAGTTCTTACAAAATGTTAAAACTTAAACATGTATCATAACTGCATTTTCATATGCACATCTCTTAAGAGCATAACAGCTTATTATACAACTGGAAGAGGCAAGCAAAGTCATCTACAGATTACACCCTATCCCAGTTTGGTAAAAATGAATGTTTTTATGTCATGAAGTGAAGTTAGTTAAGGATACATGACAGTTGTAACTAACGGGTTCCATGCACACGGCCAGGGGATGCAGAATAATGAACGAACTAGATGGAAATTGTTCTTGAGAACATTTGTGTTGCCTGCAATGACTATGTGGCATGCAAACAGTACATAAATTGTGACCGCCCCACCCCCCTACCAAACCCACACATATACACAATCTTGGTAATGCTACGAAAAAAACAGTATGACTTAAGCTGTCTATTCTTGTCTTCGATGTAATATTTACTTTATAAATTTACATGTCTTTAGCATAAAATCATTGTTATCATGCATTAATGTGCACAGAACCAACCACCCCTACCCCTTTGAGACATCATACAGGAAAAAGAACACTGACAGATTAACCTTATGGGGTCCACTATTGGCATATTCAAGACTTGAAAAATCAGGACATAACCATCAGTCTGGACCATTTTTCACATGATAAGTCTAATTTGAGATATAAATTTAGTAAGGTTTTGACATGGTCAAACAGAAGCAAATGCCACATAGACTGGATTTTAATTAAGAGGTCACTTCCTTTAAACGAAACATATCATAAAAGCGTAAAGTGTCATCCCTGATAAGCCAGTGCGGACTTCACAGGCTAATCTGGGATGATACTTTACACAAATGTATTAATCCCAGTTTTCCCAGAGCGTGACTCATATACAACATTCTGGAAAAACTTATTTCCTTATAATGACATGAATTAGCATATATCAATATCATTTAACAGAGGTAAGGATTCTGGAATTGTATTTCCACCAAGTATCTGGAGTACCTCAATGTGGCTCAAGTTGTTTTAAACGCCCTAAGTGTGAGATGAAGCAAAAAACAACAAAGTAACCCAGTAACCATGAAAATTTTGGTATCTATATTCATTGCAGGTGACACAATAACATGATGCACTGAAAATCAACAGGTTTGTTATGGAAATGCACAGCATGGGGAAATGAGTATTCCAGCAGGCATGAATCACTAAACTGAAGAACCACTTACAGCAGTCTGCATAATGTCTCCTGAGATCTGTCAAAAACAAAGACACTTGTCTTGAGTATATTTCTTCACATTTAAGTCAACAAGAACATGGCTGAAACAGTTACATTTTTCTTACTTATAAGGATGCATTTTGGCAACAGCATGCTTTAGGAAACATGCAAGAGAGAAGACAGGAGGGTATACTTTACAAATTGCATAACAGTCCAATATACAAAAGGTAATGGTAGTCAGTAGTACAGTTGATCTGTTCTCCAACATTTTTAAAAGACAAGAGATGCTTGTAAAACATGTATCCCCCACCTGACTTTCAGAGAAAGAATCAATATGTGCAATCATTTAGAGTTTTTTTTTATGACCTTGACCTTTTAAGTCTCATACCAAAATGGATAGTGGTCATCCTTCCCTAAAGACTTACCAGCATCATAATGCATATGATCCTTAGCTTTCACTTTACGTACATTGCGTGAAAACAATTTTCATGTTACAATCACATCTGTTCTTGACCAACTTCTGGTTGACCTAAAATTTAGCAGCTTTTTCATTTACTCAAGAATAACCAGCATTTTAATTTGGATGATCAAAGATCATTGTTTCCTCTAAATACATGTATCCTGTGAAAACAAACTTATTTAGTTTAAACCTATTTATTTGAGCTCAATTGCATCGAAAGCCTGAGGCTTATTTGAAACGCTCTCGAGTCCGTTTCCTGTGACTTAAGAACCAGTACTGGTTTATGGAGAAAACAATTTTTGTAATACATGCCCCCATGACCAGTGATGCGAAACTTTGCTTGCAAATTTCAATACCAATTCGCTTGCAAAAGTCTGTATTATTTACTTTATGTATTAAAAATTGTGAAATTTGGAAGATAAGCTCATAAAACCTTACATTATAAAATGACCAATGTCTATAAATAGCAGGGGTTTCGCTGTCGATGGCCACTGTCGCAAATGGCTCTATTTTTTTTTAAGTGGCTCCAATTTTTTTAAAGTGGCGAATTAAAAAAAATCGGTAAAATCCTATCCGAAAATGTACTGCCAGTCAGTCAGTAGTAAATATTGATTTACAACGATGTAAGCGACCTACAGTGCAGAGTGCAAATTGAAATCACTGTTACAGACGATGTTTTTACTGCTATTGTCAAGTTTTTTGGGGGTTGTTATCGGATTAACGGCTCCTTTATGATATTGAGCAATTAATTATGTAATACTGGGACAAACTGTGACGACGATCAATAATTATAACGATTATTAGGGCCGCTTTTTCTTTAATCAATGCCAGAGCAAAAGCATTTGATTTCTCCACAAAAACACATGAACACCTGTTTCAACAGGCATTTGTGGGAATTTCTGTTTAAAGTTTCATTATTATTATGTTCTGGAAGAGATAAAGTTTAATTAAGATACCAACAATTTCTGAAATAAAATGTAGACCATTCACTCGATGTACTATATTTCGGATATGTTAAAATTCGGACATTTATGTTTTAGTCTGTTGTTGATAGTTTGTAAAAAATATGTTGTATGTTATTTCAGACTAGAAACTAGAATGGATGATGGCAATTATCCTGGGACTTTCTGTCAAGAAATAGTCTTGAAAAACATTCATTTTATTGAACCTGGAAACCACCACTAACAGAAAACATTTTAACAACAGAAGTTGATGTACAGTACAGCCGACTCGGAACAAACATATTTCGCGATCCGTGGCATCAAGGTGCAACGAGTCGATGCCGAGTCGGCCATTGAAGCAGCATCAGTTCGCGGCGGAACGTCGCATTTTGCTGCGATGCTTCGCATCTGTCCGCCGCGACATGCCGAGGCAAGTCGCGATATGACGCCGAGTCGATGCGCATCTTAAAATATAAATCTTTTGAAAATGATTAGTAAATCAATAATAAAAAAATCAAAATGTAAAAGAACAATTATAATAATATTTAAAATAATAATTTATTTAATATGCGCGGATTCAAAGTAGATGAAATAGTTTATCGACTTATGAGGTCGTCCATGAAAAAAAATAATGAAATTCAGCCAAGATCGACCTATCCCGTTGTTATGTTTTAGTATAGAAAACTCGTTGTTTTACTACAAGCAAAACATCGTCTTTTACTGATACTTACCAATAAATATAATCACAGTTTACAACATTACTCTTGTTTTTATTTTGATAATTTAATCCAAAGTTTTTATGTTAGCAGGTGGTTATTTATACTGAACATGTAAACAAAGGATCAATGACATTATTAAAAGTATCGCACACATTCGCAGTCTGTGTGAATAGACGTCATCAAAGGAAAGCCGCTTCCTGTCTGAAGGCATAAAGTTACACCGTTTTTGCCGACAAAATTGGCTTCCTTTGTCAAGAAATTTACCCGCTAAACCAATTGTGTGTTTGTTACTCAATGACAATCGTTCAATTTTGTAATAGCACGTGCTTAGCTCCACCTTTCGAATCTTTTTCAGAGAACGGAGGTGGAGTTTAACGGTTAATTGAATAAGTGTTTTACACAAGTTGAGTGCCAACTTCTTGTACAGTTCCTAACACATGTGTTTACGAACTTCTTGAAACACATTTAAAGTAAATTAAAGGCACAGTGTTTTGTTGGATTATTACTAGCTATTAAATTGCAAGGTAATAGTATTTTTCATTTTATTTGTTCAATATAATTAAAAATGTTTAACAATATAGTTGCATCACAGAATCTAACAAGGAATTTGATGGGGTCGCACATTTATCTTTTCACTCGATCCGGATTTATTCCGGGAAAGTACGCAACGCGGATCAATGCGAGTTCTCGGCGATACGCCGCGTGCGGCCGTCGAGTACTAACGATTCTGGCCGCGGTGTAGCCGCGGACTTTGTTGGTTCCGCGTGGGCTGTACTGTATATCATGTCCAAATGACCAACTGTAACTGCAACAATTTGAATTGAGATACTTTATTTTCTAATGATTGATATTTCTTTTTCCCTTTCAGATGATTAACATTTGTGTGATGCTATGTTTAAATAAATCATTTTGAAACATGTATTCAGCATACTGTTACATTGATGTTAACATTATTATATAAGTTTGCTTATCTGTGCTGTTGGTCATGTTTATCAAGTGGAAACAATGTTATTTATATACAAAATAAAGCATATTTAAGTCTTTAATGAAGGTATGAATTATGAAGGTACTTATTGTTATTTATGTATTTAAATACTTAAAAAGTAATAATATAGCCAATGACATTAATATAGTAAGGTTTCTTTAAATGATGGTCTGACATGATTGTCAAGCAATCGCAGGACAGTTCAATCCGAAATGCTGGGATTGAAACTAGGNTTCTTCACAGCTTATTGCCATTTGGCTAATTAGTAATTCTTATACTTGAGCCAGGAAATAGTTGTTTTAGTAACTAATACAAAGTGTGTACTTACCACCCGACTTACTGTGACAGATGATAATTTTCTCTTGAGACTGGAACAGGTCTTGCTGATGCTTCCAACCCTGCAGTTCTTTACAGAGCAAATGGGCTATGAGTTTTCATTCTGATTTCTGAAAAGTAATTTGGGCTGCTTTGAAACTACCATAGTTGTGAAGCTTATCTAGCTTGCAGGAGACATTGTACCTGGTAGCCCCACCTTGCTTGCACTTTAGATTTTTTGTGGGATTTGTTTGTTTTGTTCTTGTATGAAAGATCTGATATTCTTTTTGTCTCTTGCAAAGAATTGTTCCTTTTCCCAATAAATAAAGTGTTTGTAAGAAAAGGGAATGGAATACATCAAGCTAAGCAATACATCTGCAAGCGACTGGTTCTCCCATCCAGAAGCCATCCAAGCCTTTGGATGACACAGATCAATATTGCAATAGAAGTTCCAGTAACCAGTCTACTGAGCCCTCTGCCTTGCACGCGGCAGGCAAACTTAGGACAGAGTTTCCCCGGAGCTAATAGTTATATTGCCACATTCTATTAATATGAGGAACAGTTGAAAGTTGGTATTTATAACTATTTAATGTGGATTTATGTTTCAGTATGGAACTTTTACACATTGAAGCAACACAAAGTGACAAAACATTTGGAATAATGTGCTGAAACTGTAAGTTATAAATTTTCTAAGAATATATATAAACTTGTATTGTGTTACATTATATTATATTCAAGTCAGTGATTTTTATTAAGAGTATGCATTGTATTGTGTTATTTTATATTTTATTTTATTTTCATTATTTCTTACTAATTAAGGTACTACTATTATTTACTAGGGGGCTATTATGATTGTTTGACTAAATTAAAATACAAGTGTACACATTATTCAATATAATTTATTTATAATGTAAAAACAACAATATTTTGATCAGAAAAGGTCTTGACTTTCATTATCTATTACTCCAAATTACGTTTAGAATTGCAAAAAGTGTAATTTGTATTTACATATTAATGTTTTTCTTATTATCTTCTGTATCTTTGTTTCATGCAACCCACCCACTTTGAACTTTTCTAATGCAAACAAATGCATGGTTAAGAAGGAAATTTGCTCATTAGATGAATGTGATCATACTCCGTAGTCACTGGTTTTATTTGATGTGACCAATTTATGACTTGGTGACATGCTAGCTAATGAAGTCTCTATTACTTTCTGGTTTTCTTCTTCAATAACAGGTATCGAGCCAGCCTTTAATGTTGCGTTTTGTCATGTTCGCATGTCAGGTGACAACTTTCAACTTCTGTAGCCAATGACATCAATATTCTGGAAGATATAAATATGTGAATCATAGTGTATGCATGGTATAAAAACTGTTTTATAAGATGACATATTTGTTTTAAACAATTTATAGTTGTTCATATTTGATGAGGTCGAATAGTTGAGTGCGATCTCATTGATTGGACAGCTTTCTGANTACACATTATTCAATATAATTTATTTATAATGTAAAAACAATAATATTTTGATCAAAAAAAGTCTTGACTTTCATTATCTATTGTTCCAAATTTCGTTTAGAATTGCAAAAATTGTTTTTAATTTGTATTTACATATTTATTTTTTGCTTATTATCTTCTGTATCTTTGTTTCATGCAACCCACCCACTTCGAAATTTTCTAATGCAAACAAATGCAGGGTTAAGAAGGAAATTTGCTCATTAGATAAATGTGATCATACTCCGTAGTCACTGGTTTTATTTGATGTGGCCAATTTATGACTTGGTGACATGCTAGCTAATGAAGGCTCTTTTACTTTCTGGTTTTCTTGTTCAATAACAGGTATCGAGCCAGCCTTTAATGTTACGTTTTGTCACGTTCGCTTGTCAGGTGACAACTTTCAACTTCTGTAGCCGATGACATCAATATTCTAGACATGGAAGATTTAATTATGTGAATCATAGTGTATGCATGGCATTTAAACTGTTTTATAAGAAGACATATTTGTTTTAAACAATTTATAGTTGTTCATATTTGATGTGGTCAGAATAGTTGAGTGCGATCTCATTGATTGGACAGCTTTCTGACAGAATTACCTAGTGTACCTGGGAATCTGTCATGCTATTAATAAACCCACTAAATGTCAGTGCTCATTTGCCCACCTTAATTAGACTTGACAACCTAAGTTCTGTAACATTATTTCCAGTAATCAAAGCTAGCCATGCAGGTATTTGATATTGACAAGTACTTTATGTTTTGCCATGACAACCATAGAATGGAATGATTTGTTGTTTGATCTGTTCTTGTTTGTTCAGCTGCATGTTGTACGGTTTGTAAAGGCAAAGGTTCCAGGATCAAATGACAATCAATTATTGGTCATTTCAAAGTCCATAAAATAGTTCTTGGCAATGTATTCTGGTCAAGTAAAGATTGGTTTTTTTCTTTTCCTTTACCTTATCTGCAATTGGTGTGAGGAGCAGATATATCAGCATTATAAACTTCATATCTTAATTGATTTGGTCATAAATGTCCATCAAATTTAGTTTTTTGCTCCTAAATGAAAATGAAGTATAAGGTTAAGGGACTTATCCAGGATTTTTGGTGAGTGGGTATGGGGCCGGAATAGATTTTGATGATTGACGATTGATTGACCAAAGACATTATTTTGATTGCAAGATGGACACCATTTCTTGTACCATTTCTTCTTTTGTATCACTTGTGAAAGCCTTTAATCTAGTGTGTACTTCAGTTTACTCTTTGTGTGTTTTGAAGAGAGCATTCATTAGGTTCTTTGATGGCAATGACATCAAGGTATATTGTTAGAAATTGAAGGCTACTGTTGTTTACTGCAATCTTTGTGATTGTATTATTCTTAAGTTACCTTCTTGCTAAGGAATACACATCTTTACATGAAAAAATAAACAACTGATTGCCCTGTAATATAGCTTGTTTAATTGACTTTTGATTGAGTGTCAGTGGATCTTCTTGAAATCAGTAATACTAATTGTATACATAATTATAATCGAACGTCCATTTGAAACCATGGGTACTTGTATGTGATTAAATATCCACATTAAAAACTATGGGTATTTGTTATTGCCATTCAAAACTGGGTATGCCATTTGATATATCAATTAAAAACTAAGTATGCCATTTGCTTTATCCATTAAAAAGTTTGGGTATGCCATTTGATATACCAATTTCGAAATTTTGGTTCAAGTTTGGGCCATTCAATATATCCAATAAAAACTGTGGGTATATGGCATTTGATATCTATTGAAAACTATGGGTAAGCCATATGATATTTCCGTTCAAAAACTATGGGCATGTCATTTGATAAATACCTTAATACCTTTGAGGATGATATTTGATATCTCCATTCAAAACTTATAATGGTAATGTCATTAGATACATCAATTAAAACTATGGGTTCCTCATTTGATGAACTGCATTTTGGTAAGGTAGTATTATGTCCTTATCCCCACGCTTTTTGAAAAAAAGGTGGGGATATTGTGGTTATCTCCGCTGTCCGTCCGTCTGTCCATCCTGGCCACTATCTCCTCCTACACTATTAGCACTAGAACCTTGAAAGTTACACACATGGTAGCTAGGAGCATTTGTGCGACCCTGCACTATTTGGAATTTTGATCTGACCCCTGGGTCAAAAGTTACGGGGGTTGGGGTGGGGCCGGGTCAGAGATTTTCACTCATTTTTTTAGGTTATTTTACATTAACTTCTTCATTTCTACACCGATTCACTTCAAATTGATACTGGACCTCTCTTATGACAATACGGTCAATCTCAACCATGCATGGCCCCATTCCCAACCATGGGGCGCCCCGCCCACATAGGCCATACCCAC
>VMBQ01000436.1:241183-258621 GCA_007657795.1 Dreissena rostriformis
GGGCTGTTATAATAATATGATTATCTTGGATTTTAGCACACAATATAGGAAACATCAGGCAGTTTGTTAATATCCTTCCTGCACATTTAGGCCTACATGTCAAGGAAATGTATGTTGAGAAAGTTGTTGTAAATGCATGTCAATTACATTAGTGAAGATAATGCCAAGCTTTCCCCATCTGTATGAAATGTTGACTTGTTCTGTACTTCTTTGTTGTTTCATTAGTGAAGATTATGTCAAGCTTTCCCCATCTGTATGAAATGTTGACTTGTTCTGTACTTCTTTGTTGTTTCATTAGTGAAGATAATGTCAAGCTTTCCCCATCTGTATGAAATGTTGACTTGTTCTGTACTTCTTTGTTGTTTCATTAGTGAAGATAATGTCAAGCTTTCCCCATCTGTATGAAATGTTGACTTGTTCTGTACTTCTTTGTTGTTTCATTAGTGAAGATAATGTCAAGCTTTCCCCATCTGTATGAAATGTTGACTTGTTCTGTACTTCTTTGTTGTTTCATTAGTGAAGATAATGTCAAGCTTTCCCCATCTGTATGAAATGTTGACTTGTTCTGTACTTCTTTGTTGTTTCATTAGTGAAGATAATGTCAAGCTTTCCCCATCTGTATGAAATGTTAACTTGTTCTATATTTGTTTGTTGTTTCGGTAGTAAGGATGATATGCTATAGAGTTATGACACCCTTAGGGGTCTCATGGTGGGGTTTCCACATAGTTATGAAATGTTGTGCTTCATTACCTCGTTGGTTGTTTCAGTAGTTAAGATGATATGCTATAGAGTTATGACACCCTTAGGCATCTCAGGGTGGCTGTATACATGTGGTAAACATTTTCTTCTGTAGCTTTAAATTCTTGACATCACATTTCTTGAATACTGTCTGCCCTTGAAAATATTTATTGAAGTAAATTACTGCACAACTTACTGGTAATAATTCTTGCAAATTTAATAGGAACTGAAAATAATCCAAGCATCAATTTTTAAAATGGTGCAGTCACTTCTGGTAATACTTCTGGTTGTGCAGCACAGGTGTAAACTTTCTGGAAAGTAAATGCAAGATTAGCTGATATTTTATACATGCATATTGTTTATACAAAGAAATTGTGTAGGCGTTTTTTGTAAACATCCTGATGTATTGCCGTTTGCCTACGGTCAAATACATAATATATATCGCAGTTCATATTTCATTCAGTCCCCCGGTCATTTGTTGGCCGGTTATTGCAATCGGTCGGGTAATAAACGCTTCTCTCTGGGCTTCCCTGTCACTTGTTAGGCAGGAAAACAGCAAATTAGATTACCAGGCAATTTTCTATAGAATTGTTTGTCTCCTGGAACACCGGGCTGTCACAGCCGTTGAATGTCGCAGGCAGACGGCAGCATGGTGTCTTTGAAATGCTGTGATATTCCTCTCCATTATTTGTCCTCTACCATCCAGTCTCTTTCAGTTGTTAAGCATTTTGTTAACTCCAATGTGAAATCTAAGAAATAATTTGGCTTGGTAGATAAATCGATCATTAGAATAGTGTTTTAACAAAGAGGCTGCAATTGTATTTTGTCCGAAGCATATCTCGAAAACTAAGAGAGGTATCAACTTGAAACTTTATAAGTATATATATCTCATAGAGGGGATGTGAAGTTCGCAAGAGCCATAACACATGTTTTCATTTTTTTATGAGTTATTGCCCTTCATTAGTTTTTATGTTAAATTTTGTTCAGAGCATATTCTGAAAATTAGAAGAGGAATAAAGTTCGAACTTAATATATTTGAATGTCTCAATGAGGGGAAGTGTAGTGTCTAAGAACCAAAACTCCTACCTTATTAACTTATTGAGACTCAAGAAAAATGGGCCAAATTTTGAAATATAGCTGCAAGTTCAAATAATCAATTTATTTTTTCATTTTTTTAATTGAAAGGCATACAAAGTTGGTGTGTTCTTATGCTGTGGAAGTGAGGGAAGTACTAGGAGGAAACCCCAACTGTTTTAATTGAGACCACCAACCAAACTCACGTGCGCCGGAAGTGTGAATTGAACCCGGGTTGCCTAGATGAGAAGCGCCTGTATCAACCACTGCGCTTATCAGGGACTGCACATGATTCATTTCATAATTTTAACTTTGAAGTAAGCTGTGACTTGAGGAGTCTTTCACTTGATGTTATGTGTATGCATTGTAAATAATCATTACAATTTGAAATAATGAAAATATTCAGTGAGTATTTTGTTTTATTATAATGTCAGTTTTTCCTATATGTGCAAAAGTAGATAAAAATGGTGCTTGGTTGTGTGTTAAGTCTTTTTGAATAATGGAAATGAAAATGGTGTTGTTGTTTCTTGAATATCACAAATGTCAACCTTAGATTGTGAAGAGTTTTATGTGAATGGAGTTCACATTTTTTTCTGAAGTTAAATACATGGTGCAATACAACAGCCATACAATTCCTTGTTCATTGTACAATTTTGAATTGATTTTGAAATGAGCCTCACATCGTGAAAATGTGTGTAAAGTGTTGTCCCAGATTAGCCTGTGCAGTATGCACAGGCTCATCAGGGACGTCACTGTCTGCTTCCTTTTTTTTAAAGGATGACTATTCTTGACGAAAATGGTCAACTGTGGACCTCGTGTAGACTGCACATGCTTATCTGGGATGACACTTTGCGCACATGAATTGAACCCCCTTTTCACAGAGCAAGGCTCAAATAAAAAGATCCAATATTGACCTCCTCCCAAGTTTAGGCTTTTCGATCTTCAGAAGTGTTGCAAAGTGTTGCATATAATGACTGTAAAGCTCTAGTAAAGCCCGGTATCTTGTCATTTTCCCATGTTTGTAATGCTCATAGTCCGTTTGATTCGTCTATTGATTATTGGTCCAGTTAACATTGTATCCGTTCACCAAGTTTGGCACACTGTGTATCTATAATTATTAACTTGGACTTCCGAGGGCTGTAGACGCTTGGAGAATATTGGAATAAATTTGTTAGGATGAGATCACTGGCATTAACAATTCATAGACAAGCGGACGATGGATTGAACTGCCAAATATGTGCGCGATGCAGTAAAATACCCAAAAGGGCTGCTAGAAAACAGTAGAAGATACTCCAGATGTACTGTGATTATAGTGGTAAAAGGACGTGTGACAAATTACCTGATTTCTTTCATAAGGCCTTTGACACACTGTTGTCATTTTTGGAACCTGATATTTTAGGGTGAAAGCGTTAAATCAGCCAGAAAGTGTTTTCACATCTGAGAAACATTACAGCTTGGATGTTATAGATTCCCTTTAATAGGCTATTCAGAATTTTGTGGATTATTGATTCTGTATCTGTTACATTCTGGTGGTTATGGTAACACTGGCTAAAACTGAGGGTACATCAGAGGAACTTTTATAATTTTGTTCTGAGGAGACCGGATTTTGTTGCTGGAATTCATACAGGTATGGGTTGTATTATGTCCTTTTATGATAATTAAGAATTTCATACACTAAGGATTTTATCAAATTTACAGTAAAATGTTACAGATAATAATTTGCCTCTTTCAATTTTAACTGAGTTGAAAGATGTCTTATTTTGTTCATAAAACAACGCTACTTGTCATCTTTTGAAAATTGCCATGTCAAATATGATATAAATACATACAATATATAAGGAATGTTTATGAACAATATTTGAAGTAAAGAATAAACCATAACATGCAGTAAAGTATAAACCTGCATGACATTTATCAATGTATAAACATGACATGCAGTAAAGTATAAACCATGATATGTAGTAAAGTATAAACATGACATGTAGAAAAGTATACACCATTATGTAGTAAAGTATAAACCATTATATAGTAAAGTATAAACCATGATATGTTGTAAAGTATAAACCATGACATGTAGTAAAGTATAAACCATGATATGTAGTTATTATAAACATGACATATAGTAAAGTATAAACCATTATGTAGTAAAGTATAAACCATTATGTAGTAAAGTATAAACCATGACATGTAGTAAAGTATAAACCAATTGACATGTAGTAAAATATAAATCATGACATTTAGTAAAGTATTAACCATTATGTAGTAAAGTATAAACCATTATGTTATAAAGTATAAATCATGACATGTAGTTAAGTATAAACCTTGACATGTAGTAAAATATAAATCATGACATGTAGTAAAATATAAATCATGACATATAGTAAAATATAAATCATGACATATAGTAAAATATAAATCATGACATGTAGTAAAATATAAATCATGACATATAGTAAAATATAAATTATGACATATAGTAAAATATAAATCATGACATATAGTAAAATATAAACCATAACATGTAGTTAAGGCTCAGGATAAGACTGAGCACATTGAAGTATGAGTTCTGCTACTGTCTAGTTATTACTCAGAAAAAGATGACAAGTTAGTCATACAATTGTTCAAGACCACATTCTGTCCCAGTTCTATTTTAAATAGAAGTATAATTTGCAATAGATATCTTTTTGACATGCAAGGACTTTTAAGGAGTTTTAATGAATGACTGCGGTTGAGTCAGTTCAACCAACGACAAAAATGTGTGCAAGAGCAGAATGATGTAAGATCTCAAACTCCCGCAAACTTGAGTAGAAGTAGTTGAACGAGATTATGTGATAAAATGACAAGCTTCAAAAGAAGGTGAATATATTACAAATTGTATTAATGTTATATGGATCAAGATAATGTACGACAGAAGGCTACAATAAGGGGTGACAAGAAAATAATAATCAGTGTGATGTGGTCAAGAGTGATGGAAAACCCTCTATACTTAATTATGTATTCAACACATGTGTGATGGGAAAACCCCATGGAAAAGCAGAGAGAATTAAGATTTTGAAACTCCTGCAGCTACTTGATTAGTTAAGAAAAGGGGACCTTGTTGCAACAAATTCAGGATTAAAAGTTTGCAAAACTGAAAAACCTAAAAAATTTAGCTGAAGGCCCTAGCAGCCCCCGTTTGGTGCAGGGCAAAGACATTGCAAGGGGCCAGTGGCCCCTCAGAAGATCCTGAGACCTTGTAAAATGACACATGAAAGACTAGCTTTAAAATTAACACAAATCTTTAAAATAATACTTGTTTTGCAAGTTCTTTTTTATATAGGAAAGTTAATAATAATTATTATATAAATAATAAATTGTGTCAGAAAAAAACAATTTTAATCAACATACATGGGGCAATATCTTCATTTGCACATGTACATACATGATACAAAATATATTTATTTTTGTTTGTTTAAGATTAGTGCAGCATCAAATAAACACAATTACTGTGCTTAGGTATAATTAAAATTTAATGATTTTTAGGTTTCTTTTTTTTACATTTTGTGTGCTTTGTTGAAAGCATGGGCCTCAACTGCCTTTTTTCCTGACGATTTGTAACTTATTGTTTTTCCACGTAGACCACAAAGGCACTCCCCTATTGATGTCCAGTTTTTATAGCCATTCGCTAAATTTAAGGCCATGTTCATCTATTTCAGACAACCACTCCCATGGCCATTTATTCCTAACATCCCATTCTAGCACCTTTGTGCCGTAATACAGATCAAGGAGCTTCATCGTTTGATTCTTTTTACTTTGGAAAGCAACTATTTTTTATTTTTGCATTCATTTGATGTAAATGATGCAACAATGTCCTTTACGTATTATCTCCCGTTATTTTTCTCGCTGATTACAATGTAAGGAACGACTACTCTTTCGGTCACCTGCTTCTGTTAATTTTACCGAAAATGCAGCTCTTTCAATGAAACACATACGGCAACATCCATTATAAAGCGTCTATTTTTAGTTCCATGTTGTTTTTACTGGATAAGCTTTTCTTGTTGCATGGACTAGTGGGCACACCCCTACCCCCTTACCCCCCCTNTCAAAGGTCAAAATGGCCATAAATTATAATGGCATAATAATTCTTAAAAATTGCCATAAATAAGCTTCTCTTGTTTTGTGAGACACCATGCAAACTATTCTGTGCCAATGCAGCATGTGGGGGTATACGTCACGTCAGTGACAAAGCTCTAGTTAGAGGTCAAAGGTCAATTTGGCCATAAAACAGTTACTTCATCATTAAATATTGAATTCTTAAATAATTTACCACAAAGGTTCACCATGTGGAGACTGTATGTCAAGAGTAATAACTGTCTCACTAGCTCAAAGGTCAAGGTCACTCTTAAAGGTAACAAAAAATCATTTTGCCATGAAAAAGCTCGTCCCCACTCTAACTTCAAAATTCATCAGTCAATTTTTAATAACTTACCACCAATATTCACCATGTGCATATGGCTTGTGACTTGTATGACCTGTCTCTTATAAGCAAAAATGTAAAATGTACAATTTTGGCATAAAACAATGTGTCTGGGCTGTAACTGCCTCATTCCTCCTGCTACTCTTTTACCACAAACGTTCACCATGAGGAGAAGGCATTTCATGCACAAGTCCTGTGCCAATGGGCAAAGGTCAAAGTAATTATTGCAGCAGGTTAAAAAATAAACAGCATTATTGATATTGACCTGACATATGCATACAGGCATCTTTGTAGTTGGGTGTAAATGCTGTTCAAATCATTTGACTTGTCTTCAAGATATGTTCGTATTTTTGTTTCTTTGTGTTAATACATTCAAGATAGATGTTTTTTTTAAGTCAAGACAAAAGGTTTGTTAAAACAATAAAAACAAATTATCTTGCGTTTATTTGTTTTAATAATTTAAAGCCAGATGTTTTTTAAGTCAAAAGGTTTGTTTAAAACCATAACAATTAGTTCCCTTGATTTAAGTATGATTGTAGAGTAACAAACAAACTTTATTCAAGCCAGCCACCCTTGGTTTGTTTTTCCCTGACAGATCCATTGATAGGCTGGAGCTGTTCAAATAAACATGGCTGATTGAAGAGATGACGAAGAGGCTACCAAGTCATCGCTAAATACCTCAGAATGTGTTTATTGTGTGGTCCTACTTAAAAAAAACTGGGTTCATTAAATGATTTAAAT
Organism: Dreissena rostriformis; assembly: GCA_007657795.1. Lineage (NCBI taxonomy): Eukaryota > Metazoa > Mollusca > Bivalvia > Myida > Dreissenidae > Dreissena > Dreissena rostriformis. The sequence goes on from VMBQ01000436.1 coordinate 248,193, forward strand.
GAGCAATTTTGTTTAAACTTTGTAAAAAAATAAGTAACTCAGTAATTTATTTTAACCTTAATTTCAGAATACATAAATTATACTCGTTGTCCATATATTAGAGGCTAGCATGTCATAGTAAATGCCTGAGAATGTGATTATTTTAGCTTCGGCTTGACCCTTTACTGCTTAGATACGCATTTTGATGCATTTGAAGACCATTGGAAAATCAAATTAAATTAAAGATCTTTCTTAATAGATTTGAGTTTTAAAGGCTTCATTTCCAACCTTAACTCTTTCAGTGCTGGAACTGAATTTTGAAGGCCTTTGCAAACAGTTTGGATCCAGATGAGACGCCATAGAACGTGGCGTCTCATCAGGATCCAAACTGTTTGCTATTCTGATAGTATTCTTTGAAAAAAAATCAAAGAAAATGCTAATTTTAGAAATTCAGCAGACAACATTTTAGCAGACGACAAATTTCCCAGCATGCAAATGGCTAAGATACTGAACAGCAAACAGATTGTGATGGGATTGGTCACGACATTTTTTCCACGGCCATTCTCCCCCTTCCTCTGAATCAAGTTGTGCTATTGTCAAATACTGGCATAAGTATATGCACTTAGTACTGGTTAACCAGCTTACCAAAGAAAATTATAGCAGCGAAAAACCTTACTCAACAAACAAACAATCAAACAAAATAACAATTTCCTTCTGAAATTGGTTTATCTATCAAAGTCATCAAAATTTAATGCATATTTATCATCACCAAAACAACAGATTTTGTGCAACACCAACACATGATTCTTGCAGTCCACACAGGCTAATCTGGGACAACACTTTCCAGTTTGATGGTATTCTTCGTTTAAAGGAAGTCTCTCCTGAGCAAAAATCCAGTTTGGGTGGAAAGTGTCCCTGATTAGCCTGTGGGGACTGCACAGGCTAATCTGGGACAACACTGGGACAACACTTAAGGCACATGCATTAAGACCCGTTTTCCCAGAGCGAGGCTCATTCATTGCCATGGTTCTTTGTTCCAAATCTACCTCAGTATCCTACCTATCATGCATTGACGCACTTCTCACCAGACAGCCTTTGTCTAAGACTAAGAGATTGTTATAACAACAGCTATTCTATGTTATTCTCTTGTTCTCCATCCATTATCGTCACCAAATCAATTGTAAGCAAACAAATAAATTTAACCCGCTGTCAATAAAATTCAATAACTGGTTATTGATGTTAACATTAAATCAACAGTTCCACATACAGAAGAGCTGCATAGTTTGCAATATGTCTAACGGTTTCTAAGGCACATTGTGTGCTTAATTTGTCTACATAACCAGAGGCTAAATTGAGATTACTAATAATAATTGTATGTGATACTTGAAACGGGGTAGTAAATTGCAATATTTTTAGATTGTTTCATATAAATAAATAGCATCATTATTTTAATATTAACGCATAAACGATGTATGGATAGTATCAAATTTGTATTCTGGTGTCTGTATCAAAGCTATCAGTTTTGAAATGAAAGAACCTGATTTCGTATTCTTAGTAAAGTTCCCCTGTTCTTTGCAACTTCCTAATATTACATGAGATTTGTGCAAAAGAAGCTCTGCTAATGAATGTTTATGGTCCCCTAGTAATTCCCATATCAATATTAGTGTAGGCAGCTCTTACAGCCTGGCTCCATGGGCATGCTTTTATTGTTAAATAATTTAGAAAACTTAGACTTGCTGATTTGACCCTACGGGAAATCAATGTGCCGTTCAAACATGGACTTGCAAAACACAGGAATCTTTGTCAATAGGAGAGACTTTGTAGGGGTATGTATTGGATCACAGATAAATAGAGCAAAACAAAGTATTTTCAAACATATGAGTTGCACTCTGAGAAAAAGGGGTTAAATGCAATTGCGTTGTGTTGTCCCAGATTAGCCTGTGCAGGCTAATCAGGGACAACACTTTCCACCTATACCGTGTTTTCGTCATAAGTAGTCTTTAAACTTTAACAGAAAAAAAAATAAAGTGGAAAAAGTCGTCCCTGATAAGCCTGTGCGGGCTTATCTGGAACAGCACTTTACACACATGTATTAAGCCCTGTTTTGCCAGAGCAAGGCTCATATATTGTGCCATCCATTCAAATGTTTCATATGGGTCACCATTTTTTTCATGGCTTTGCCTGAAAATGTACATCTTCTGGCAGAAAGCGTGAGAACAACAAATACAGATGAGATACAGAATTGTGTTATGAATTTATAACTATGTGTATATTGAGTCATATTAAAAAACAAAGGTCTCCTCCGCTTTTCTTAATAATGGTGGTTTCAGCTGTCAGACAATATTTGTCACCGTTGCCGCGGTGATGTAGGAACTGTCTTGGCTTCCCCTCGTCTCTTGCGAGGCTTCCCAAGTATTTATGCAGATTGCTGTTTTTCGGATCAGGCTGCCTTTGGATAATCATTCTGTAAATTGATTGCTTGGCGTCGTATTTCATCCACGTGGAGAATGAAGTGAGAACCGATAATAATTACACGTGTTGGGAACAGATGACATGATTGATATGTTGTATTGGGTCCTGGTATTTTTTTGCATGCTCGAACCGTCATGCACGCATCGCCAAAGCCAATTTCCGGCACCCATTTGGTCACAATGGCCTGTCACCTACACGTCCTTTGTGGGAATCAATTACCCGCTCAATCATACCAATTATTGCATTTCATATTTATGCAGTTATAAATGGCCTCCGTCGTGCTTTCATTATTTCATTATTGAGCATATTTGCATTTCTGCTCCAGATACTACTTAATGTTATTGATGTTCCACTGTGGTTATCTTGGTCAATTTGTGCTGATTAATTTATGCAGTTGACATAATTGATTATATTTATATTTATTTAATTTCCTATGATATTGTTGAATATTATACTCACAGATATGACAAATCGAATCATTAACAGTGTTTTGCACTCTAGCCAACTTTACCATATGTGTGAATTGGACTCACTGGCTACACAAGTTGCTGACATCTGAACCTTTCCTAAAATAAATAGTTATCAATGTCAAGTGATGAATTGATTTAATATGATTGAAGGATGCTGTGTTTATTGATTGCAGTGACAACCCTGCATCCCTGAACTCTTTGGGTCCCCATGGACCTATAATGACATAATAAATTAGATTGCACTCTGAGTCACTGAAACAATGTTGTTTTATTACCATTTTAACTCCGATGATTGAGTATTTGCATTATATAATTTGCGGGGAGTTAAACGGCATTGATCCCACGACATTGCACATGTCAGACTAGAAAATAGATTATCCGCATCGCCACAACTTTTGAAAAAAAATATCTTATATGTAGGTACGAACAACGCTGTCCCATTTTATTCACCAATGATAGTTTCGTTTCAAAAATTATATATATAATGGTCGATACAGTATTTTTTTTTTTTTAGGATTTTATTGTGTCAGGTTTTTTGGTACCCACAATTCCAAAATCTAGTCAATTCCAGAGCAAGCCGATTCAATGAATTGTTGGGGACTGTCACCCAACTGGTAATACCTGGAGGCAATGCTGCATTGTATTAATTGATGTGTTTGGAAAGTTTAACCCTTCACTGCTGGCTAGTGTCTAGGGGATTGGAATGAGAAATCAGTTTGATGACTGATTCAATGATCCGGTGATTGCTCCAGTCCAATTAACAGCTCCCTTGATCATGGGGGCCAGCTCCCTTGATGGGGTTGTGTATGACTAACCACCGTCTGTGAGGTGACAGTCTAGCTGCTGCTGTCATCCAGGCAGTATTGATTTCCTCCTTGGGTGACTGAAGAAAAGGGAGCTTGGATGCTTCTATGACATAACAATGGAGAGTTCAAGAATGTCCATGAATGCTAAATATTAATCAAGCTGATGTTTGAATGGCTTTGCTTAAATTAACCCATTTATGCCTAGTGGACTCTCCCATCCTTTTAAATTGGATCAATTTATTTTCAAAATTAGGGATGTCTAGTTTTTTATTTCTATATTTAGAATATTTCTTCAAAAATTCCTTTAAGCAAACAGCGCAGACCCTGATGAGACGCCGCATCATGCGGCGTCTCATCTGGGTCTACGCTGTTTGCAAAGCAAGGCCTTTTTTCTAGACGCTAGGCATAAATGGGTTAAGCATGAAAGATCAGCTTGTTGTAAGACGGTATACAAACACAGAGTATTCACACCACTGTTTCCATTGGTGGTTTCGAAAAGAATACTTCATTGGAATGTAATGAATATAGTTTCTTGGTAGCTAACTGTTAAAAAATAATTCAGTAATTATGCACCTTTAAAATCATTACATTAAATAATAGTGTCTCGATGTTGAAATTGCAATTTTTGCAAATGTAGGAAAGCTTTGGTTTTAATGTACATGTCTTATAAGATAGTGTATAAATGTGAAAGACAAACAGACAGTTTAAGTGCTGTAAATTAAACCAGCTGGACCCTTTGGTGCTATAAAATAATAAAATTTGTATAAAAATCTAAATACTCTCAGGAAGAAAATTTTATTTATTGAATTGTCTAAAAATGTTTACTTAAAAAGAAAATGTTTATGTATGTTGAACAAGGAATGTTAAATCATATATGAACATAGTACATATAGGATCTGACATGAGTTGTCATATCATACCATATTTTATTAAACGAGTTCAGGAATTTTGTTAGTAAGCGAGCCTTTGGCGAGGTTACTAACGAATTTCCTGGACAAGTTTAATAAAATATGGTATGATATGACAAGTGTCAGATCTTTTTTATCACATGCTTTTAAACTAAATAAAATACATCTTAATTGACCAAACAAATGCTGATAGATCTAAAAGTTGTTTACTATCGTGACGTCATTTCATGTTGACAGCATCATTTCACCAAAATAAAGCCATGCGATTGGTTAGTTATTGATTCTGTAGCCAATGAAAACGCTTAAAAATGTTGTATTACACATGTGTAATATAAAAAGATACGTTATGTCTGTATTACATTGAAAACAAGGTATAGCATGTGATAAACATTTATTTTGGACAGACTTGAGTACTGATTTCATTTTGGCAGAAAAAAAGAGAAATGGCAGAAACCAAACTATTGATGTTGATTATTCCAAGACAGTGACCCAAGATTTAATCAAATCATGATTGAAGTGTCTTGTTTGCTTTGCTGAGAATGTGACTATTGTATGTTTGCTCTTTGTTTTGTTGGCAATTTCTCAATCCCTTGTATTGTAAGGAGCGCATGAACATAATAATTTTTCTCCACTCTAATTCGTCTGTGTGTATGTTATAAGGCAAGTCTTTGATTAAGTTGTATCAGCTATTCTGGAAGTCTTTCATTCAATTGCATCAGTTATGGTAGCAAGACTTTGATGGAATTGTGTCAGTAATGTTGCAAATAGACTTGAAATCAATTGTATAAGTTATGGGTGCAAGACATTCATTCAGTTGTGTCAGTAATTGTGGCATTATGGTGACAAACTTTGATTCAATCATGGTATCAGTAATTGTGAATATACATAAGACTTTGACTCAGATGTATGAGTTATTGTTCCAAAACTTTAATATGCTTATGTTGTCCCTGATCTGGGAAAAAACTTTATGCACAAGCATTTCGCCCAGTTTTCCCAGAGCTTTTTGCTGAGTTGTACTTTCAATACTAACATAAGTCTATTCTTGATGATGATTTTACAAAATATTATTGCTTGTACAAACAAACATGTTTTGATTGGATTGAACCACTGAACTTCCCGTCCATCCACAATAAACCCAAAATCACATTATAGCCCCCCCCCCCATTCCCACCCTGCTAATGGTTGACATTGTGTTCCAAGTGGAATGGCTGAAGAGGATCAATATATTGGAGTTGGATGGTGTGACTGATCATTGGCTGCATGGAGCCTGCTACCCTGATGTGGTGATAACTGGGGGTGAGTGTAACACAAAGGGCAGTGCGTCAGTATGTGTGTCACTGGTTGGATTAAAAAACAACAACATGGACTTGTATTATTATTGGTGCATGTATGACATAGAATATTACACTAGATTTATTAAAAAAAATATTCTATGACCGAAAGCATATTACCCTAGGTGGATTTAAAAACATTCCAGGACTGGAAGCATTCATATTAATATTGAATAATTCTTTTTCACGACCAGATGAGATTTATGTGAGTGAATGCGATCATATATTTTAAAATAAGGTCTTGATTTTTAATAATATGCGCTGGTATTGAAGCGTTGGTTTTGAAAGCGTGGAGGAGATGCAATGTTGCATTTTTTTTTTGTTATAATATGGATTAATAATGTCATTTCTTAGCATTCATGCTAAGAGGTTTGAAAAAAATGAATATTATCAATTATGATTCCAAGGACCATTAATTGACAGGACCTTTCAGGTTTGTTTGTGATTATTTGTTCACGCCCTTAAAAGAAACAATTTGCAGCATTTTCAGTCAGTAAGTGTTGCTTCAATGTATTTAATGTTTTCCATATGTTGAGAGGATTTAATTAAGTTTGTTAAATAAGTGCTCACGATTTGAAGTAATTATATGAACAACTTGACACAGTTTATGGGTCTTTAAATGTCTGGGAACATGAAGAGGGACCTTGGAATACATATCAGACACCCTTACTTCTTGGGTGCTTTAGTAGTTTTTTTTGTTTCTTGAGTAAAATTAACTTGAAAACTGCAGTGCTGCTCAGATATTAATCTGTAACACATTAATATTGCAATATAATGCTAGAAATTTGCAGATCGGAATGAAGTGTAGCAATATGTTAACCACTTGAAAGAGAAATAATTTGATGTATCATTATGTTGTTTTGTCCCCGTTTAATTTTGTTGTTGTGGAAAATGGTAATGAGCGCTGGAGTTTGAATAATTGTCCGGCCAAATAACTTGTGTTAGGATTGGTCAGTTTGAATGATTGTCCAGCCAAATAACTTGTGTTAGGATTAGTCGTGTAAAAGAATTCTTCCTCTTCAACTGTTTAGATCCAAACCCGGGCCTCCGCCCCCTTGCAATAAATTAGAGGTTTGAATACTGGATTCATCATCTTACTTGTATGCTTTGTTACTTTTTGGTATGAAATTGTTGATGTGCAATTTTTATTATCCTTGAATGAAAATTGTAAAGTTAAAGCACTTTTTCAACTTGGAATTTTTAAACCATGATTATTACAACTTGCTTCATATTACAACTTGTGTTGATGGGGGAGGGGGGTATATTATGAACACTGTGACAGCTCTAGCTGTTACTGGCATAAGTATAGCACTAAGTACTGGAAAGACCTGCTTGGCCAGAAAACATTCAGTAGGTTAACTAACTGTCATCAAAGCACTGAAATTATACCATTCTGAAAAGAAAAAATAACTGACAAACAAAACTATCATTTGCAGTAAATGAAGGTGTCTACAATATTGGTGTTATAAAGGGTGTCTGAGTGGTTTAATCTGAATTCAAACTGTAAACATTGTAATAACAAAAACCTTTGCCTGATAATGTAAAATCATTTAAGAATCAAAATAATATTCATATCTTCTATATTTATTAGTCAGTAATAAATTCTTTTTGTTTTGGCAATTGGTAAAATATGCCACCCATGTGGCCAAACAACAATTAACAATAGTGTTTGTTTTTATTAGAAACATATCTTTACATGTTAACATTTCAATAAATCAATTGTCTGATGCTCATTAAAATGTCAAGTTAAGATTGTTAGGAAAATTGCTTCTTATTATAACAACATTTTATTATATTTTCCTATCATATACTTGTTTCCCTGACAATCATAATAAAATTATATTCTGAGAAGACATTGTTCTAATGAGACATTTAGGAACCAGCTTATTTTTCTAGACTTGCCAGTGCAAGATCGGATTTCAATGTTCAACGTTTCAGTGGAAGCAAAAAGAAATTAACAATTGAATCTTCTTTGAAACTTGTTAAAATTTCATATGCATGTCCACATTAAATTTGAAATTTTAGCAATCTTATTAAAAGTGACACATATTGGAAGGCACAGTTTTTTAGTTTTTTATCCATCAAGGGCTGCAAATGACACCACAGTTCACAATAATGGTCCAATAAATTGTAAAAGTTCATATTAAATAGTCAAAAGATGTATTTGAAGATGATATATGCTGTGTGTGACTGATCAAGGTGACCTTAAAGACTGCAAAATTGATATAGGAGGTCTGGAACTTTTCTTGTTACAATTTTAAACTGACAATATGGGATGTGCCAGCCCTAGTGTCACCTGTTGCTGCCAATCTGGCCCTTCACAATAGCCCAGCGACCCTCTGAGCGACCCCTATGACCTCCTTCAGTAACCCCTGTTTATCTGGCTGCTGATAAGCCCACATGGCTGAGGGGGCGCTAATTGTGGGGTAGTGATCCTCAAATGTCTCTGACCTCGGTCTGTTCTCATTCTTTTTCAAGGATCATAAATCACTGACAGACCAGTAATTGCTGTTCTTGAAAATGCTGCTCAGAGAATTGGGTGTGCAAGTCATAATTAGTTAGCCAGACAGTCTCCATTATGGTATGGCTATATCCCATGAAAATTATAATAAAGCTATTGTCGATTATCTTATATTTGTTGACAACAAGTTTGGTGGATTCATAAAATATCCTGGATTCATAAAATCTCCCATTTTTGTTTTATCTTTATTTCATGGATTTTTTTTGTAATGCCTAAAGACTTGAGAGTTTATCATTTTTTGGACGTTTGATTTCATGGTTAAAAGGACTCAAACAAATAATTTTGGTTAAGCTATATTCCATGAGCAGTATTTTAATAAAAACTGGAAGTTTCGTATGTTGGCATGACATTGTTATTTCCATTGTCAGTTGTAAAGAAGGGGGGGTTACTATTGCTCAGGGTATGTGGGTTGGCTGCTCAGTCAGAAGGTCTGTTGGGCCTGAGAGCATTAATTTTTGTTTGCATTTATATATAATGAACGCTTTGACCTTAGATCATGCAAATTAATATGAATTTGAAGTAAAGAGGGAAAGGTCAAGGTCAAAGGTGTTTGAATTATATTTATGTAACTTAAAATTCATTAAATTCATTTCAGAATATCTATAAAATGCTTTGACCTTCAATTATCTGAATTGGTATACTGGTAGACATTCTTGACCAGTTGGTAGGGGCATTACATGTAACAATGTTTTTTACAACAATTTACAACAATTGTTTTTGTCTTGTTATGTTTGTGTTTACGTTGAAGCTTCTAATTAGCTCATACTTTCTTTTACTGCATCTTCAATTCTCCTGATAGTTGTTTGGGAGGTTTTGACATTCTCTTGTCAAAGGAACCATTCTGAGCGAATAAAAAGTGTGATAAATCAATTAATAATATTTCAGTTGACATGGGAATGTTCCTCTTTATGACTTGGCCTGTTTTTATACCAGCAGCTCTCGGTACATGCCCATTGTGGTGAATGCAGTCCTGTTGCTTTCTGTTGCTTTACCATTTGAGTGTGGCCATTAAAAAAATGTTAAAAGAAAAGGTCTGCACCATTGCCAATTATTAAAGTTCCAGTTAAAGTGTTCTGTGTGAAATTCTGAAATTGCGAGGATTTTTAACCTCTTTATGTGGGTCTGCTTTTTGGGGGCGGAAATATCATGTTTACACAGAACTTAAGAGAACTCACCGTGTTAAAACATATAAGTATGGGTGTTGATATATTCTGTAGTGGCTGAAGTGACTGTGAACATCATTGTTTTCTGATAATTTCTGAAAATACAATGTTCAAACTGATACCCCAGTTTGAGACTAAATTTCAACATAATTAGAAAATGGCATTCATGATGAAAACAATATAATGGCTTACATAATGCAATCTTACATATTTCTTTCATGGCTGTATTTGTACAAAATGTAGTAATATTAACCATCTTCACATGGAAATACACTAATGACCCAGATACAATGTAATAATTTATGTTATTGAAACTCATTTAAGAACATTGTTCATACTCATGTTCTTTCAAAGCTAATGTCAAGTATTCTTTCTTTCCTGTGTAATATGTAGGCACTGAGTTATTGCCACGCTAAAATTCATAGTGACGGTGTACCTCCATTACATAGCTTTGCAACAGCATGGAAGAATACTTTTGAGTACGCAGTATATTGCTCGCCAATATTTACCAGGCCCTGACTTTTATGCATGAATATACTTAAGTACCGTTACAAAGAATGTATTAATTTTCATACTGAAAACGATTTTAATCAATTGAATCGCACCTCACTACCTATATGTTGGATTACACTAATGCCAATTCCCAAAGGGTCCCATTATAAAACTGCCAACTTTCAAAGCATTTTTCTTGCCTTTTCTATGTATCAAATTTTGCAAGACCTTTACCATTTTAAAGATGAATCCATCCTCTTACAATAATCTTCCAATAAAAAAAATAC
>VMBQ01000436.1:263266-301322 GCA_007657795.1 Dreissena rostriformis
CAACCAGAACACAAAGCATCAGGACTGTAGTGGTTTGTAGCCTTGATAAGCTTTGGGAATACCCAGCCGTCTCTCATTGGAGGCATATTGGTCAGGGCTTACTCTGCCATTCGCCAAATTAGCCGTAGGACGAAGTCAGGGGAAACTCTGATGGAGGTCCGTAGCGATTCTGATGTGCAAATCGATCGTCAAACTTGGGTAAAGGGGCAAAAGACTACCGGTAATCGAATGGCTACAAATGAGCAAATTTGGCTTAAGAAATTTGAATTTGGCTTCAACTTTTTTTGTATAAATCTATGTTCAATGGTAAATTTGGCTGAAGAAAGATTTGAGCCAGGGGAGCCCTGTTTGTCTATGGATATTTATCTATTAAAGTTTTACCCTAGTTCTCTACAATAAGAATTCTTTACTGAGGTGAATGAACGAATGAGCATATTTTCATTTGATATTAATAATACCCTATCTATTTTTTGTATTTTCAGAATAAACAAAAAGAGCACTGAATGTGAGATCCTTCAACAAGATTTGACTGCAGTTGGCCTGTATTCACTGTTGGATTTTATGTGATACAGAAAGAACTGGCAAAAAGTATAACATATTGAAGATTCATAGAAGAAAAATGTGATCTCTCTAAAGTAAGTAAGATTTGAATTTGGGTGAAGATGTGAAAATTCCAGGAGTGCTTGGGAGTGGACTGTGCTAAAGTCTGTAGTATGGTAGTTGCTGTTGTTGCCTTGTTCTGGGAAAACTGGGCTTAATTTATGTGCTTAAAGTGTCATCCCAGATTAGACTGTGCAGTCTGCACGGGCTAATTAGGAACAACATTTTTGGCCTAAACTGAATTGTCGCTAAAAAGAGACTTCCTTTAAACGAAAAATAGCATAAAAGCGAGAGTGTTGTCCCAGATTAGCCTGTGCAGACTGAACAGACTAATCTGGGATGACACTTTATGCGCGTGCATTAAGCCCAGTTTTTCCAAAACAAGACTCGTATAAATGTTCCCAGTTTGTTTGGTGGTCACCTAACCAGAGATGTGGGATTTCCTCTGGATACTGCTTTCCCCTCCCCTTCTTTCCAGTTTTTCGGTCACTTTACCAGAAATGTGGGGTTTCCTCCCAACGTTAACAATAGGGCTAGGAGTGCAGGAACACACTTTTGGTCTAACATAATGCAGCTTGACCTTGTAATCAAACATCGAAACACACTCATACATATCGCATGCACATTGCAATTGACTTTGGCAAAAGACAGACGATAAATTTATCAAGTAATAATAACTAATGCATAATATGAACATACTTTTTTAGCAGATTTCCATAGAAGAATCAGTTCTTGGTGTCTTTGGAAATCATTTTAAGTGGTGATTGAAGACTTGTTTGCAATGCCTTCCAGTCCTTTAGCATAGGGCCCCATTGGTGTAAAATGGTATCATGTGACATTTGCAACCAGGTTTGATGGAAAAAACTGGTTATTAGATTGCTGAATGTCGGCGGGCCGGCGGGCAGAACAATTCTTGTCTGAGCCATAACTATGTCGTTTATTGTGAGATTTTAAAATCATGTGGCACATTTGTTCAACACACTTTGAGTTCAAAGGTAAAAAATGGCCATAAATGAGCTTGTCCATGCCATAACTATGTTGTTCATTGTGAGATTTAAAAATGATTTGGCACATCTGTTCACCATCATTGGACGGTGTTAAAGAATTATGTCGATATCTCCAAGGTCAAGGTCACACTTTGAGAAAATAGATTGAATTTGACACAAGGGGGGTTACTAGGAACAATCAGAAACAATGCACATTTTGAATTGTCTCCCTTTATCAGACTTTTTTTTTCAAATTGAAAACCTGGTTTTGTGACTTGCCTCCGGAAGTAGTAAATGGGGACAAAACCTTTTAAACATGGTGCCCCATTGGTGCAAAAAGGTACCATGTTACATTTAATTTCAATATCACATGGTACCTTTTTGCATCAAGGGTGCGATGGTTTGCTGGATAGAAACAGGTATTTAGACTGATATCTGAACTGGTATAGAGATTATGAGTACAAGCTGTTATCCAAAATGACTTACTGCAATGAAACTGCATATTTATGTATACTGAAATTTGATCCGTTATGCTGTCCAACTCACCATCATGTAACGATGATTTATTTTTTCTGTTGCACTAAAGATAAGATGGGCAAATTAAAGGCAGGTATAGGTTTCATGCAAAGCATATCACACAACCAGTTACAAAATGTAATTTGAAATATTCTTATCAGTTGATCAGGAATCTTTTAGAAGCCAATACAACAGCAATGGGTGGGGAACTCAGAGGTCAAGTTGACATCTGATAAGTGTGAGACTGATCCTATTGTGTCATCCAACACTAGATATCCACACCCTTTACTGGCAACATTAATCAGGTTAACCTGTCAAAATAACACTTTAAAGGTGTATAGTGCAGTCATTGATCAGGCTTACCAATATAGTACAAAACATTCAAGTTGTTTAGTGCAGTCATTATTCAGGCTGACTAATTTTTTACAAGTAGATTAAAGGGGTATAGTTCAGTCATTAATAAGGCTAACCAATATGTGTGTGTGTATTTCGAAGTTTATGAGGTCTTTCCGTGCTTGAGGCTGCATTATGAGAGGACTGAGAGTGTGTGCCAGCACTCCCACCTTATTTGCATACTAGAATCACAAAAGTTGTGACACATTTTTAATTTCAGCTGCAATTTCCAGCGTTTAAACTGTTACTGAAAGATTTTCAATTTTGGTGTGGTCTTGTATTGTGGGGGGAAGCCAGAGAACCCGGGGTAAGGTGACCAAGAACCAAACTCACATGCTTCTTGAAATGGGGATTGAACCCGGGTCGCCTAGGTGAGAAGCACTTGTACTAACCACTGCGCTAAACGGACAAGGTCTAACCAATATACACACATTTTCCCTACTATATTTTAACTGTGTTAAGAGTTAAGCGGTTCTACCAACTTTACATTTCTCTTTTGGATACATGAGTTTCTGGTCAGCCTTCATGTGTCACAAATAAGATCTCAGGCATGCAAAAATCTGCATTCTGGCAATGCGGGATTAGCACTGTGAAGGCCCATAGGCAGTTAGACTTTTGGGGCCCAACGCCCCATGCCCCTTGTCGGCCTTTTGCTTACCATAACACCAGTGCCCAGTCGATTCACTCGTTTAAATAAGCCTACCAGTGCCAAGGCTGGCAAGACATAAAATTTGACGATGTCCTTTTGGAGATATAAAATGTCGATATAAAATAATTGGCTTTGTCAAGTCTTGAGATTAGGCTGAGTAATTAAAACTAAATTCTTTTGTCACGGTCTCATGGGGCCCCTTGAAGTAGAGGGGCCTATAGGCAGTTGCCTACTCTGACTGATGGGTGATCCCGGACTGCATTCTGGTATTTAAAAATGAGAAAATGTTCCTGATTAAGCTATTATGTCACAGGTTTAAATCTCTTTAGTAACTAAAATTTACCTTAAAATAATAAATAATACATGTATGCTCAACACTTTCCATCAAAAATCATTCTAATTTTATTACGTAACAGTTGATATTTTGTAAACTTAAAAAACTCTACCATATATTGCATTAAAAAGCCCCCTTTAAACATGCATATTTCGTTGATTTATGCAAACGCTTATGCAAGTCTTCAATGTTTGCTGTAAAATTATTAGACAGGAGTTGAAGCACCTTTTTAATGAGATGAAAGAGGATACTTGTTCATACAGTAACCCAATAGTCATCAGATATTTCAGTATTGTAGTATACAATTGGCGTTAAGGAATGCATAGGATAGGGCAATATGCATGGCCTCAATTGTGGTTACTCCATTGTACAAAATAACTGCAGGTGTATATCAATCTTACAAAATGATTTTGCTTACCTGACCTTAATGTGATCATGGTGAACTTTTGTGATCTACTTTTGTCCGTCAATCATCGTGCATCATCAACATTGACCTTGTGAACACTCTAGTGGCCACATTTATTGCCAAATTTCATGAAACTGCTTGGAAAATTTGTTTAAATTATATATTTCATCCAATCTTGAAACTGGGTTATGGGAAATTAAAACGAGGTCACTGGGTCATTTTGGAAATAAAGATTGTGAACACACTTGAGGCCATATTTATTGCCCAGCCTTCATTAGATTGGTCAGAACATAAGTTGTGTCTCAATAATATCTTGGTCAAGTTTTAAACAGGGTCAAGTGGGGTCAAAAACAAGGTCACTAAGTCAATGAAAAAAAATCATAGTTGTGAGAATAGGTTTTGGTCCATTGAAAACATTTTGCCATTAGGCTGGGCAAGCTTGTTTATTTGACCATAGTAAACCATCTGAACACTCTTCAAGTCATTTTCGACCCACTCATGGAACTTTCTCATGAAAAAAATATAAAAGTTGTTATTATATCTGGGATAAGTTTGAAAATGATTTAGGTTTGTTCAGAAGTATGGCTGCAACATGTTGGGGCAGTTTTCTTTTAAAGTCTATTGTGAAACCTTGTGAATATTACCCGCTCAGAACATTTTAGTTCCTTGAGGTCTCAGGTGAGAGCCCTAGGGTCTTTGGTCCTATTGTTTTACAGTTTCTTTACTGTGAATGAATAAAAGACATGCATCATAAGTAATAAAAATACAATGCAGTATGATGATGCATTTATAATGCAGACATGACCAGTATCGATAACAATTCAGAGTCAATTAGCAGTATTTCTCCTACATATTCATTGAAATATTGCTTCGTCAATGTTGGAGATTATAGATCTAAATAATAATACAAATGTATATGGGTCATTGGGCGGCCTAGTTTGTGTATTTTTATTATTTTCTTTTATTTAAAACAATAAGAACATGTTATTAACTGATTAAGACAGTAACACAATCAAAACAAAATAAGAAATATTACTCCGCACATCCAACACTCGCTAGTTGCTTCCCTTGACAAGTGTGAGCCATGACATGTCTGTGTGTGTGTTATCTGAGATCTGATTGGTTAGTTTGTCAATATTGTATTCCTAAGGGCAGAATGTGTATGTCCTATAGATAGTATGGTTGACAAACTAAAATAGTTGAGTGGACAAAAGTGATCTTGGGATTTTATCACACCTGTGTTTATTTATATGAGGGGATTCATGCCTTTTTAAGGATAACTGTGACATTCTAACTAATTGGATTATTAAAGAATCATATATGGAATAACATGTTTAATTCAAAATAAGTTAGTAAGTTGTGATTAATGAATTAGATGTGACTAACCCTGCTAACACAATACAAAGGTGTTTGGTACTAACACTAAAATGACATAAAATGGAAGCTTCTAATTATCCCATCAGAAATGTCTTTAATTTAATTTAAAAGTGACAATAAAGTTGACCTTAATCATAATTGTTAATTTTAATTTTAATTACCTTAAAGCTTGATCAGCATTTAAATGAAAAGTAAATCAATTTATTTACTAACAAAAATCATTAACATATGAAGAAAACTAATATTAATATAACAATTTAAGAAATACATTTGATATGTTTTTTCTTTAGATGACTCACTTTTAAATAATGATACCTATTCACATCAAGATAAATGCGTTTTTCAGGTTGAAACATCAAAGAGTTAAAACTAGGTCACATTGGATTGGTTTTCAAATAGCTGTCACTCCTTCACAATGTCCAACATGCTTTTAACTACCCCCTCTCGCCTTAAGGTGACCATCTGTCAATCAGTATTTCTTTTAAGGCAATATTGTAAATTGATTTAGTAATAATCAATTAACAATTTAGTATTTATTATGTACCTTATGATTGTTAACTAATAATGGGCACATATGCCGGTTTAGCGAGTTTTAGCACTTGCCTATAGTTTATTTATTACCTTTATTGAAATAGTATACATACCTGGTAAAAGATAGCATCACTGTAAACAAGGACTTCAATAAATCTGATATTTATTGTGTTTACTACTGATAACATCTAGACGTACCATAAACAAAGACAACAGATTTTAGTCGCCTTGTTTCATTTCAAGAGTGTTATTTTTCTTTATGTGTTTTGACTGATATTTATATAATTTGCTATAATAGTAATAATTAAAATATACCGTACCTCAAGGTATGGCATTTTTAAGGTGCAATTTTCTTCGTAATTATTTGGAGACCAAAACATTAATACTATTGTGTAATATATATATCATCAATATGATGAGTTTGATTTGATTATTTAACAAAAAATATTTACTTGTTATACATTGGTCATTATAATTGCAACAACATGACTGTAATGATTTTTATTCCTTGCCATTCACATGTCATCTAACATATTTTGTTTGCATTAAAAAAAAAAAATGTAAAAAAAACAAATTTGCAGATGTTCATAATGTTGTGTTTAATAATTACGTTATGAAAATTCCATAAAGAAATGGAATTGCATGTAGTATTGGATTCAAATAGGTAATTTGATCTAAATTAACAGCAGTGCAAAAGCTCAATTTAAACTAATCAATTATTCAATATAAAATGTTTGAATTATATTGATCAGGAAATAAATGACACCCACACCTTAATAAACACATGGCTTGTATGTGCTAAGGTATTAACACCATTTAATCAGTTAAAAAAAAAGTATCTATATTAAGATATCTTCTCTTTAGATATTAACTGAAATAAATTTAAAAAAGTATGTGGATGTCTTCTTTATAATATATTATAAACTGAAATAAAAAATGTGTAGGGAGATCTTCTATTTCAGATATTAATTGATATAAAATTATTACAAATCGTAAATTGAGTAATTTTAGGTGAATATGGTCATGCTTGATTTTCTACAAATTAGAACATTATGCAACGTTATAAATAAGATTGGTGATTAAAAAAACAAGACAAAAGCCAAACGGTCGTTAATGTAGGCAATTTCTGTTTTACATTTCAATTTTAAAGTTTAAACAAGGAGAAATGTGATGTAATGTTTAAGACCTATTATGTTCCTTATGATGTTATCATAAATATATATATGGCATAATCTAGCATAAAAAAACAAATTAAAATAAATGTTAAGTCCAAAAAACACTTCAAGGACAAGATAGTGATGGGATAAGGGAAATTAAAGGAATAGAAGTGATTTTATAGACAGAAAACTGTGACCAAATAACTGCTTATAAACCTCCCATACCAGTGCAAAGTGCTTGGATAAATGATCAGACCTCAAATATAACATCGGATACATATTAAACATATTCTGGAAGAACAACCCCCAGGATGTATCCTCTGTATGGTGGTATATGGTGTTGTATTGTATTTTGTATTTCCTAGGTCTGCGATGATCATCATCTTCTAGCCATAGTAGTCGTCTAGTTCACGATGTTGTGCGCGGCGCTGTTTGTGCTGCTGACAGCCGCAATCCCCGCATCACACGCACAGGAAAGTGGTAAGTGTCGCTACAGTTGTTACGAATAGTTAGCGTTAGATGGTGATGGTGAAATATGCATTTGGTACACTTTTTCCTCCAAGAAACTTGACATCTAGTTAAGAAATTTGGTTTTTATTTTTGACAAGTCAGATGTCAGTTTCCATACATTGACAAAAAGAGACGATAAAACCCAACAGCGATGTTAAAAAATAAAATTTGCAAACAGTTCTTAAAAAATGGCACACATTAAATACATCAAATTTGGAAAACTATAATAAAGTATATACCGGTTCAGTATTTAGTTAGTTAATCATGATTTAAGACAGAATCCAGATAGCAAATTTAACACCAAAGCTGTAAAATAATAAAATTCTATACCACATCTGAGGAATATACCAGTGATGCATACTTCTAAATGCATGAAGCAAAGTAATATTACTGAAAACAAAAATTGCAAAGACTCGTTAATGTAATGTTAATGCATACACATTACTGTTTGCCGCTCAATATGGCAAAGTAAACATAATGACATCTTGTGAGTCATGGGGGCTATGGAAGTGTTCTGAGAACATTCTTGCAATTCCCATACTTGAAAGTGAAGATTTGCTAAACAGTCATGTGTAATTGTCTGGGACACGTTTTGTTGCAACACGGTTTGGCAGTATTTGCCGATTTCTGTAAGAAATTGCCCCTCTCTCAGTCTTGTTTCCATGAATAATTAACATACATGGATTGTGTGCGCTTGTCTTAAAACACATTGAAAGCAAGAACACAAATAGCAATATATCCTAACTTCCTTAAGTTGTGTCTCAGCCACTCACAGGGTCTCATAAAGTTTCGGCAAAATCAAGTTTTACTTAAACGCGAGTCAACGGAGCTTGGTTAAATTTGTACCAAAAGACTGGTGGGGTTTTCCACAACTAGTTTATTTGGAACGGTCAATTGTATTCACTTCTTCATCACATACCAGTGGTCATTCAAACATTATAGTTTCCCTGAGGTGATTTGTATACTAGTGACACAATGGTCACCAGATTGCTATCATTTCAATGTTGTGTTTGGTAATGATTGGCTTGTTCATATTTACATTCCTGATTCGGCAATACTATGTGTATATCTATATGTTATGTTGTCTTGACAAACAATAAACTGTCTGTTTAACATTCATTATGAGTTTTTTTGTAAATTTCATTAAAATTAAATCTCTGTTTTACTACTGTTAAAAATAGTATTAGTGTTGTAATTTAATTCCACTTACCCTCCACGCATTGATGACCTTAATTTAGCACATTTGAACAAAATGATATAATGAAAGTGTAATAACTGACATTTTATATAATAAAATATAAAAATCATTTACTATCTACGTACAGGGATACGATTGTTCATATAAGAATTGATACAGTTACAGTACAGACATATACATGTACATTGACATTTTGTATTTTTCGACCACAGCAGTGATTTTGGAAAATAATTTGATTGACAGCTGTCAAAAAAGGCACATGCTGTGTAAGCTGATGATGTCAAACTTTTTTTATTTTTTGGCGAGTCGGTCGATTGTTTGTTGCACTACACACACATGAATGTAAAGAACAATTAAGGCATGAAAATGAGGACCAAACTAATAGGATACATGTAATTGGGTCCATGGGTCCGTAATATTGGACATTGCAAAATAACGCATCGCAACATAATAGATTTACAGATATACCATGGATAACTATAGATTAGTGCAAATAAAATTAAGGGCGACTACAAAGTAATCAAGGGCAACCTCATTTTCTCAGATGGTGGCATTGCAGGACAAGTTTCTTTTAGCAGACTTAACATTAAAAATATGATATTTATATTTCTGACAGACTTTCATACAAGTTACAACAAGATATTAATAACATAGATATGTATAATGTTTAAATTTTTAATTTCCCCTATACAAAAGGCAAAGGTTTTGGGTTTCACATTGGGGAAAGAACACCTGTTTTCTGGGATAATGACACCAAATTAAGGTCATCAGAAAACAATAGTCCTATTCTAAACTCAGTTAGGAAGTGACACAGGCAGAATCCAGGTGGCATTTTGACAGTTTCTTATGTGCTGCAATGGATTAAAAACATTGGCTAGAGATTGGCTAGACACACTATAAATATTTGGGGTTTCCTTTAACGGTATTTTAACAGACGAAATGACACTGTTCTTATCTGGCTTGTATTACATCATACCCTGTTAAAATGCCTACTTTGGTACTGTGATTCATGGGAAAGGTATTTTAATACCTGTGGTTGGCTTTAAACAGGCTTGTTCTCTCCCAATATTTGGTGGTTTTGGGTTTGTACATTTGAGCATTTAACAAGGTGACCTTGCTGGCAGTACAGTCTCAGTTTGTATTTTGTGGTGGGGCTAACAATGAAGTACAATGATTTGTGGTGTAATTTGCATTAGGCGCAGAAATGTAAAATCAGCTCTAGCATTATTTATTCATATGAAACAATCATGATCTTTGTGCTTTTTTACTGTTATGAATCTAAAAGTTAAATTATAATTTTTTATTTCTGCAAACAATTGTTTGTTTAAAAAATAAATATTTGAAGTTACATAAAGACTTTACATTCAATTGTAAATAATTTTAGTTATAACTCCAGTATAAAGCATACACTTTCGTATTACATGTATTCACATGGTGCGATTTAATCATTTTGTATCCAGATGCATTCTGATTTTAAAGACACTTAAGAAATTTCAATGGAAAAAACAATTCTTAAAGGTCAACTTTCAGGCATTTGTTGTCCATTTTAAGGCATTAATAGTTACAAAAAGCTATATTGGCAACCAATGGGATGATACCAATCATCGCTTTGGTGTCACAAACTCAATCAAATATTGCCCAAAGCCAAGTGGCATCTCTTAACCATAATTGGATTTCAACGGTGGGCAGTCTTCCGCCATGATAGCAACTTTCCCAGGGTGATAGTAATATTCCTAGAACACATTATGGTATTGTTTAATATCATTTAAACGCTCGCATATTCCAGAGACTTTTAGGTCTTTATATCCTTCCCCATCGTCCAAAAAATGTGCTTATACATAACGAAGTCATACTGATTTTGAATATCAGATTTATAAAGCTCCAGCCTCAGATAATGTTTCTGTCCTTTCTCCATTAGTTTTATTTTCCAAGACTCCATTGACATGTACACATACTTTTTTAACAACATTGTATTTTTCCATGCAAAATCTGATTTGCTATATGTTGCACAAATTCTAACAATAAGCAAATGTAAGTCACTTTTGTTCAATATGATCTTTGGCATTTTTTATGGATACAAAAACACAACACAACATTTCTCAGATTATTTTGACATTTGAGATTTTCCACTTAAAAGCTTTCCATTTATCACTGCTGTAGTGTAGTGTTGGTGCTGACAGTTTTGCTAACACATTTATCTTGTGCTTTCAGCTTTTATCTTTTACCAGAAAGATCACATTTTTGGCTGGTACTATTAAGACAAATGGCATAAGGAATCAAATTCAATCATCAAAATATATTGTAATGTTATTGATTTTGAAATTTTTCTTGTTGGAATCTGTAAAATATTGTTGTTGTTTTATGAGAAGAACTGTTTGTTATGCAACATTAGTTTACTCCATGTTTAACCCTTGGAGCGCTGGAACCAAATTTTAAAGGTCTTTGCAAACAGTTTGGATCCAGATGAGACACCACAGAACGTAGCGTCTCATCAGGATCCAAACTGTTTGCTATTCTGATAGTGGTCTTTGAAAAAAAGTGAAGAAAATGATGATTTTAGAAATTGAGCAGACAACATTTTAGCAGATGTCAAATTTCCCAGCATGCAAAGGGTTAACCTAATTTTAATCAATTTGCCTAATTAAAACCTCCAGCTATACTGCTGATCTGATAAATTATGAACTTTTATTTTGCAAATAACAAAAAACAACATCAATCAATTCTTGTTAAATGATTTGTCAATTCTGGCCATGGAAGGGAACAGTGTCACCGTTGATGATGATATTGCATGCTGCCTTGCCTTCCGTTTCATGGTTTCCATGTTGCGGCAACCTGACACTGGTAATATGGCACCTCTCGTTCTCACCACATTATTGTTATTGATTTTTTTTACGGGTAATTTATTTCTTGGCGTGTTGCAATATCCATACATGCTATGTCGTTCTGTACGGACATTTACAGTTTCTGTTAATGTGTGCGAACTGGTAAATTTTTAATCAAATCGCCATGTTAGAGATTGATCTTTTAATTTTGTTAGATTATCAATACAATTGTTGTATTGCATTGGCATGATTTGACGTTTGTAATCAGAATAATAAATTTAAAATGACATTTTCACATGCTCAATAGTTAGGAAACTTAGGTCATAATATAAACATCCAGAATTTAAAACGTTTTCACAATGCAGTTGGGGCAAGCAAAACAATTGTAACTGTTATATTCCAAACAAAAAAATGTGTGTTGTCTGTTTTACAAAAGATCTGTCTCTTTTTTTATATATTTTTTTTTTACTTCAAATCATACTTTTAATTGTTATTTTACTTAATACAGTAACACCAGTATTAGAAGAATGTACTGATACAGTATCAAGCAAGTACCAAATGCATATTTCCTGTAGTTATTTTTTACTTAGTACTTAAGTTTTTTATTTCAGAATCCGGGCAGATTGCAGCTATTTTCCAGCAGTCAGAAATTATGTGTAACATGTATTTCACTTATTTAAAATATTAATTTGGGCTAAATGGCTTACTTTGTACATTTATCTCTTAAATACCCAGCTCAAGAGACTGAACATGGAGCCCTGTGTGAACTTCACTCTTTTAAAGAAAAAAATCAAACCAATTGCATGAGATAAATTTGGGGGTAATTTGCGTGATTTGATGCATAAAATTGGACCACTGCTATATACGGCAAAACAGCTTTTGTAGCAGTGTTTCATTAAAAAAATTAGGTTATAATTTGTACTGTGAAATGTGACATAATCTTATTATATTATATGCTCAGAATCCTTTTAAGCTAACCTGAGCTAAACATGCTGATGTTTAGCTTTTGTGCTCACCTTTTGTCAATAGTTTGTTGTGCGTCGTACTTCGTCCTTAGTCAACTTGTGAACATTGTGGATGCCACATTTATTGCCAAATCTTCATGACAATTGGTCAGAACATTTGTTCCAAGGCTATCTCAGCCTATTTTAAAACTTGGTCACATTGGGGTCAAAGACTAAGTCACTAGGTCAACTTGAAGAAAAAGCTTGTGAACTTCCTAGAAGTCACAATTTTTTGGCCCAATCATCATGAAACTTACATTTGCTTTATATCTCAGGCATGTCCAAAAAAATTGGTCTGTTGAAAAACATTAGCGCAAGGGGGTGGGGAAGCTCTTCTTATGTGACTGTAGGAAACCTTGTGAACTAAGTCACTATATAAATAATAAGGTCAACTTGAAGAAAAAGCTTGTGAAATTCCTAGAAGTAATATTTTCGGCCCAATCTTCATGAAACTTGCTTAGAACATTATTTTATTCTAAAAATATCTCAGCTGAGTTAAAAAATGGTTCCAGTCTGATGAAACAATGGCCGTCAGAGGGCTGGGCAGTTTTCATTCTATGGGTTTACTAAATCCTTGTGAACACACATTTTTTGCTTAATCTTCATCAAATTTGCCCAGGTTCTAATGATATCATGGCCAAGTTCAAAAACAGTTTTGGTCCATTTAAAGCCATGGCCGTTAGGGGACAGGTCATTTTTCCATATATATTTGTAGTGAAAACTTCTGAACACACAAGAAGTGATATTTGTTGCCCAGTCCTTTTTAAAGCTCAGACCATTTGTTCTTATAATATCTCATTCTAGTTTGAAAAAGGTGCAGGTTGATTGTAAAACCTTGCTACCAGTTTGCTGAAGTGAAAGCTTGTGAACACTAGGAGTTGAATTTTTTGTTCAATTTCCATGAAACCTGTTTAGATTTTTTTTTAATCTTGGCTGTTTTAAATACTGGTTCCAGTCCATTGAACAACATGACTGCCAAAGGTAGTGGCAGTTTTCCGTGGTTATAGTGGACATTGTGAACACACTTTTTGCCCAATAATCATGAAACTTGCTCAGAAAATTTCTTTTAATTGATAACTGGGCCAAGTAAGAAAACAGTTCTGAGTGTTAAAAAAAAACCTTCTTGGGGTGGCAGTTTTGTTTTATTTAGAAATTCTTATAGCGAGAAATTATACAAGCTCAGATCAGTGAAGTTTATTTGGATCTCAGGTGAGCAGTTAGTTACTTTGGCCCTCTTGTTTAAGATTAAAATGTACTTAGTTAATTGACTTTTGGCATTGAAAAACTGTAGGAAAATATTTGTTTATAAGGAAATTATGGATTTCGTTTTGTATATTTTTGTGCAAATAGACCGATTTATCAAGGAATTAATTAAGGTTGTTGTCAATTGGGAGAAAGACTTGCATTTTCAATGGAATTAGAACTACTCATTAGATAATTAGAACTACTGTTAAGTGATTGATAGTACCACTATATGGGTCACACACTTACAATGTAATAACGATTGTGTCAATCCATTGATTTATATACTGTGTGTTTTATTTGACTTGATGCCATGATCTAAGCCTCACAACTGCAATGTACTTCCTCTCAATTTAAAAAATTCAACCAATGAAAAATCAAAGCTCAAGAATAACAAGCATTCTCATTTGTCAATGTATGACTTTAAACTTCAGACTAAGTCTGAAATTGAGAACTTTGATAGATAGTTATGAAGGCTGCATCTCCTATGCTTTGTGTGTATAAAGAAACAGCAGTCATAAATACGGGAAAACATTTTGTCACCTTGTATGTGAATTTTGTGATGGAGGCTGCTCTTTATTTGCAACACAGTCTAGCCCTTGGGTGTATTTACTACCCTTTGATCAAGTTGCCGGTGATTTTATTGATATAACGGAGAATTTTATTAACCAATGTACATCAGACGAGGTACTAAATTCACCATTGTACGATTGAATTATGTATTTGGAAGGGTTTATTGCACTTTGTTTACCACCCTATGTACTCCACACAGCCGTCTTTGTGCAGATTATTGTGCTTAAGTTTTGCAAAAGTTATTTGTGAAATTTAATTTTAAAGAATAATCACAGATGAATGTGTATTTGAATTTGTTGTTCCATAAATTATTTGAGAATTTATTTAAGATTATTACTAATCATAAAATATCAAGTTGTGAAGTCTAAATTAATTCAGTGTTTTTTATCACCATTTTGGGATTGGTCCCTTTGCATTTGGAAAATGGTGTTGTTTTGATTGCAATTTGGAAATTAGTGTTGTTGATTTTTTATTAACAATTACTTTAAAATTGAGAATAAAAGAGATTTTAACATTATATTTACTAAGGTTCAACTTATAGAACTGGATTTACGATGAATTAAATGTTGAGACCTATTTACATACAACATACTAATTAAGTGATTGTATTTTGTTTAAAATATAACAAGAGACAATAATAGATCCATTGCATCTGTTTTGTAGTTCTTATAGCTTGGTCAGTGTCTGACAGTTTTTTCCCTGGTCAACCTCAGAAAGTTCCTT
The DNA here is from genome assembly GCA_007657795.1 of Dreissena rostriformis. Classification (NCBI taxonomy): domain Eukaryota; kingdom Metazoa; phylum Mollusca; class Bivalvia; order Myida; family Dreissenidae; genus Dreissena; species Dreissena rostriformis. Next base: position 278,288 of record VMBQ01000436.1, read on the forward strand.
TGCATAATGGATTGAACCAAAAACACTTCAGTCTTCCATTTTGTCGATAGCTTCACTGCCAGTTTGAAGCTGTAATGGGTTTTCTTTGGGATGCTTTGTAAATATTTCATTGGCTTTAAAAGAAGTTAATAACTATTTTCTTGCTAGTAATAAAATAACATTATTTTATATCCATAAAAACCTGGTGATAAACCTAGATTATTTTATGAGAAAATACTAGTCTTGTTTTGGCTGTTTTTTCCAACAAGTTTATGCAACATATTGGTTGTGTGTGAGAAATATTCATAATTATGCAACAGACTGATTGTGTGTGAGAAATATTCATGATAATTTAACACACTGGTTGTGTGTGAGAAATATTCATGATTATTCAACAGACTGCTTGTGTGTGAGAAATATTCATGATTATTCAACAGACTGGTTGTGTGTGAGAAATATTCATAATTATGCAACAGACTGATTGTGTGTGAGAAATATTCATAATAATTTAACAGACTGGTTGTGTGTGAGAAATATTCATGATTATTCAACAGACTCAGCTTGTGTGTGAGAGACTGCTTGTGTGTGAGAAGTATTTCGATTATTCAACAGACTGCTTGTGTGTGAGAAATATGCATAATTATGCAACATACTGGTTGTGTGTGAGAAATATTCATGATTATGCAACAGACTGATTGTGTGTGAGAAATATTCATGATAATTTAACACACTGGTTGTGTGTGAGAAATATTCATGATTATTCAACAGACTGCTTGTGTGTGAGAAATATTCATGATTATTCAACAGACTGGTTGTGTGTGAGAAATATTCATAATTATGCAACAGACTGATTGTGTGTGAGAAATATTCATAATAATTTAACAGACTGGTTGTGTGTGAGAAATATTCATGATTATTCAACAGACTCAGCTTGTGTGTGAGAGACTGCTTGTGTGTGAGAAGTATTTCGATTATTCAACAGACTGCTTGTGTGTGAGAAATATGCATAATTATGCAACATACTGGTTGTGTGTGAGAAATATTCATGATAATTCAACAGACTGGTTGTGTGTGAGAAATATTCATGATTATTCAACAGACTGGTGTGTGTGAGAAATATTCATAATTATGCAACATACTGTTTATGTGTTAGAAGTGTTCATGATTATGTATCAGATTGGTTGTGTGTGGGAAGTGTTCATGATTATGCAACATATTGGTTGTGTGAGAGAATTGTTCATGAATATGCAACATATTGGTTGTGTTTGAGAATTGTTCATGATTATGCAACAGATTGGTTGTGTGAGAGAAGTGTTCATGATTATACAACATATTGATTGTATGAGATTTTTTTTCATGATTATGCAACATATTGGTTGTTTGTGAGAAGTGTTCATGATTATGCAACATATTGGTTATTTGTGAGACGTGTTCATGACTATGCAACAGATTGGTTGTGTGTGAGAAGTGTTCATGATTATGAAGCAGATTAATTAAGGGTCAGAAGAAATTGCATGTGTGGTTAGTGTGATCACTTTGTATATGTGGCCATTTGTAAGTGTTGAGTTATGTAAAAGAACAATCTGTGGTCAAATGTTAGTGTGAGTGTTGTAAAAGAACCAATTTTGTGGTCAAATGTTAGTGTGTGGTTTGTAAAAGAACAATCTGTGACCAAATGTAAATGTGAGTTGTGTAAAATTACAATCTGTGGCCAGATGTAAGTGTGAGCTGTGTAAAATTACAATCTGTGGCCAGATGTAAGTGTGAGCTCTGTAAAAGAACAATCTGTGGCCATATGTAAGTGTGAGCTGTGTAAAAGAACAATCTGTGGCCATATGTTAGTGTGAGCTGTGTAAAATAACACTCTGTGGCCAGATGTGTGAGCTGTGTAAAAGAACAATCTGTGGCCAGATGTTAGTGTAAGCTCTGTAAAAGAACAATCTGTGGCCAGATGTAAGTGTGAGCTGTGTAAAAGAACAATCTGTGGCCAGATGTAAGTGCGAGCTGTGTAAAATTACAATCTGTGGCCAGATGTAAGTGTGAGCTGTGTAAAAGAACAATCTGTAGCCAGTTGTTAGTGTGAGCTGTGTAAAATAACACTCTGTAGCTAGATGTAAGTGAGCCGTTTAAAAGAAAAATCTGTGTCCAGATGTAAGTGTGAGCTGTGTAAATTAACAATCTGTAGCCAGTTGTTTGTGTGAGCTGTGGAAAATAACAATCTGTGGTAAGATGTAGGTGTGAGCTTTAGAAGAACAATCTGTAGCAATATGTAAGTGTGAGCTGTGTTAAATAACAACTGTGGTCAGATGTACATTTTAAGTGTGAGCTGTGTAAAATAACAAAAAATCTACACAGCTGTCAGTTTTAGATTTGTAAAAAAAAACAATCTTTATCCAGATGTAAGGGTGAAGTGTGAAAAAGATAAGTGTGCAGCCTGATGTAAATTTCAACTGAGTAAAAGAACAGTCTCTGCCCAGCTGTTAGTGTTTGATGTGTAAAAGAATTTGCAATTGGCTTATAAGATGTACTGGTATTCATTAATAATATAATATTAATATAAAAACCCCTTATGAAATAGAATTTAAATTTGCCTAGACTCCAATGTGAGTAAAAAAAACACCAGAACAAAGCAGAATATTAAATGAATGTAATGTTTTGTATTGCTTTCAAATTGTAGGAGCCATTTGTAGAACTTCATTCATGTGTTTCTTTGCACTTGTCTTCTAAGTTCTAATCCCATAGCACTTCTGTCCCTCATCAATATTTGATTAACCTGCCATTATGCTGGCCTCCTGGCTTCTTGTGGAAGGAATTTCCTGAGCTTGAATTATATCTAGTGACTTTAATGACACTGATGTCTAGAGAAAAACTTTGTCTTAATCCTGAGAACATGGTTTATTTCTCACCATTTGATTATTCAGTTCATGGTTTGCAGTAAAATAGGTACATTTGGTAGCTTTTTTTCTAGATGTTTGTATGTGTTAGTAAACTTCTGTGTAATGCCAGCAAAACTCAATACCAGCAGACACTAATTGATGTATCTATCTTCAGTCTGTCAGCTCAGATACTTGCATAGCAGTGGTTTTGCTTTGAAATAGTGAAGCAGCTTCATTTGATTGTTCAAGTTCAGTGCTGGAATTCGAAATCAATAACGTCTAAGGCAAGCCTGCTTCCCATGGGAAAGGAGACAATCACTAATTGAACTGTAATTGCCAATCTCTTTTGTTTGAGCTTTTGTCATCTTGTGAAGCCATTGGGGTTTAGAGAGCAGTTATAACATCACAAGCTGTTTGTGTGTCTTTAATGGTGATGCTGTCAGTCCTACTAAGGCTTTAAACTGTATTCAGCTTAGTGGAATCTTTGAATGAAGAGGACTGACTTCCCAGTCATCTCTATACATATAAAAGGTGCATAAATTATACAGTCCTGATTAAAGTGGCTGTTAAGTAACTGCAATGGTTGGTTAACTGACGATTCACACAAGGACAATCTGGTTTTGGTTCTATTTGGGTAAGGTTCAATCTGGCTTAAGTTCAATCTGGTTGATGTTTAATCTGACAATCTTGCTAAGATTCAATATGGCTAAGGTTCCAGCTGGTTAAGGGTCAATCTGGTTAAGGGTCAATCTGGTTAAGGGTCAATCTGGTTAAGGTTCAATCTGGTTAAGGTTCAATCTGGTTGGAAGAATCCAGCTGGCTAAGGTTCAATTGGGTTCAGGTTCAATTTGTCAAAAGCTAAATTTGGCTTAGGTTCAATATGGTTAAGGTTCAAGCTGGTTACGTTTTAATCTGGTGGAAGTTCAGTCTGGTTAATCTAGTGGCACATTTGAGTTTGGATAGGTGGTCACAATACTCATGTGTCTCTCTCACCATTGCACAAAACCACACCAAAAACTTAAATGTTTTAGTGAAAAATTAAAATTGCTTGAACTTATAACCATGGTTTAAACTTTGTTCCAACATTCCAATAGTGCAGGGGTGGGGGGCGGGGGCTGGAGCCTGGAGCATATCCCGTGTCCTAATATATCAGGGGTGTGATTAATGTCCTCCTTTCAGCTGATTTCCTCCCTTTCAATGTTAAAATAATTGTACAAATGGTTATTAACTGTGCTGGATCAATATAGAATTGAAAAGTTTAGTGGAACTGTGTAGGGGGGTAGGCATTTTCTTCCCATGAAGTGGTTCTTAAATCACATCCCTGTACACGTATATCGAGGAAGGTTCTGAGCCAAAGGATCAACATTTTAAAATTTGACCACAATCTTTTTCAATTTGTTTGATATAGAAGTAAGTTATTCATTTAAACAAACAAAAAATATATCAAGTATTGCATAGAAAGAGTTATTGCTTCCATAATTATATTTTTGAAATTCAGATCAATAATGAAGGAAAATTACTGATGCAGTTTTAAGATGAAATTGAATACATATGGTGGTTAACATTAGAAGTTGTTTCCATTAGCATGATTTTCATTGTTCTAAACCGAACACATAATAAATTCAGTGTTTAAAACCTTTTTGATCGCATTTAATGATTAACACATTCAGCGTGAAATCAAATACAAACAATTGAGTCATTATTTCATGAAAGCCATTCATTAACGCAAAGCTCGAGACTAATGCTCTTGTTTAAAAATCAATCAAGAAATAATTATCCTAGCCATTAAAGCCATTGAAAATACCGAAGGTTTATGAAGTGAGGAATGTCATCTGAGGCCGTCCAGTATGCACGGATGAAATGTTGGCTAGGTAATCCGTGCTGGAGACAATGGGACAGAGGTAGCACTTTCCCAACCGACCATCGATCCATGTCCCGTAGTGTCCCGTATGATAAGGTCAGCAAATATTGGAAATCGGGAAGTATCTCTCTTGAACATCTCTGTGTCATGCAGAATGCCCTGCATAAGCTTTTGGTATTTTTTTTTTTTGCTGGTTTGCATTTGTATCTTGTAAATCCGATTGATTTTTTTAATAAATTTTATTTAAATACAATGTTTGTTTTTTTTGCTGATTTGCATTCGTATCAAGTGAATCAGATTGATTTTTTTCAAATCCATTTTATTCAACTACACTGTTAGGTAGTTGTTAAAGGATAGAAAGATTGTGTAATCTTTGAACACATAATAATTTTGATAACTGCATTGTATGAGTAAGTAAGTTTTTATTAACATGATATATGTATATAATATACAAAATTTCACTGCTGACTGATAGTGACCAAGTTGCACACAGCCCCATGGGCCTGTATGTCACCATAACATGGTTCAAAACGAGAATAGTAATAGTAGTAACTTAAATAGTATACATATTATTAACATCTGAAACAGTGCTTCAAAAGATTTCCATAGTTTAAGTATGAACTGTAACTATAAGCGATACAAATATGCAAGTAAGTACGTTCAGACAGTCAAATTTCGTTGTTGTTGTTAAATAGTGAGTCGTCTTTTGAGCATTAACCAAGTGTGTGGAACTTTTATGCCCGACTTGTCTTACATTTAGGTAATTATACTGTTGGTCAAGTCAAAATTTGCTGTCGACTTGCTGGCAAAGGAGTTCAATATGGATGTAATTAAATGATGCAAGATTTGGTGCTGAAATATTTCATATGCTACCGGACATGAAAACGCTGTAACACAGTCAAGAATTGTGTATACTTTANCACCATGAGCACGTTGTGCTCAGGTGAGCTAAAAACAGAAAGTGTCGTCCTCGATAAGCCTTTGTGGACTGAACAGGCTAATCTGGGATGGCTCTTTACACACATGCATTAAGCCCATTTTTCCCAGAATTAGACTCATATAGGACTTACACTCCTGGAACATGTCAGTTTCTGACATGTGAGCGGCCGAGTCCAACTGCATGGCCACATCAGGAGTGAACAACACAGTGAGCTTGCGACCACTGAATATCGTCTGGTCGAGGGACATCACGGCTTGCTGTGCCAACTCCATGCTGCCAAGGGTGATCCACGCTAATGTGCTGCAGATCAAACAATGGACATAATGGATTCGCTGTTAGTTGCCTTTAACAAGGGATGTAAACTTACTTTGTATGGCTGGTTGCCCAGACGGTTTTGTTACGCCTTGGGCGCAGCCATTTTGAAAAGAACTTATACAGCGTCTGAAGTCATTGGCTGATTCACTTTATGTGTATTCAATGTTTTTTTTAGACGCATTTTAATTGGCTGTTGCCATTTCAAGCCAGAGAGGTAAAAGTATTCATAAATACCAAAAAATGTATCGATTGTTAAGAACAGCTTTTTCAAAAAGCTATTCACCGGACTGTTCACTGTTTTTGAAATTCAATCGCCTGGTGTAAAAATAAGTCGCCCCGGGCGAGCGGGCAACCATTAATTTCCATCCCTGCTAAAGCTTACTTAACTTTACTGTTTGAAGGTTTTATTTGTTGCTTTCTCACGTTTTTTCAATGTCTATCATGGACAATAAGCAGCGATAAGCCAATTATTGTCTTTCCCAACTTCTGCATTGTTGGTACCAATTTATACAAAGGTTATGTACAGCTTTCCTCTAGATTTTTCAAAATTGTAAAAATTACTCTGGATTGTGTGTTTTCATGTGTAAATGATACAATATCATGTCAGCGTCTACAATGTAATTGTGCACTAGTGGCATAATAAATTCAAAGGAATACTTTCCAGCAATTTACCTAGCTTTGATAACACCAAACGTTCAAATAGTGACAAACTTGTAAGAACACTCGTTAATAGGGATTCATGCACCTATTTACAATATATATCCAGATAAGCAAAGGCTTTTACAAGGGACTTCTGTGGTTATTGAAAAACAATAAGAGAGATTTCCCAAATCTGTTGCAAACTGATAACAATCCATTCATCTATGCGGGCTCAGAAAGTAGACCCTTGTAATTCTAATGGTCATATGATTTTCCCATTTTATTACATTAGGTCTCCTAGATATTATACGAGAAATGTGTGTAGTTCCAATACGTAATTTTTTAGCAGAGAAACTCTTTCAGGATGGTCAGTGAAGTATTCCAAATTCTGAGGGTCGTCTAATTAACATGCAGTTGTGTGGCATGAATATTGAATGATAGCATTTGTAAATTAAGTAAATTTGGTAAACACTGTAGGCTTAAGTTTAAACTTACACAAAAGGCAACATAGATTTTATAAAGGGGTATACATTCTTTTTCTTAACATGTACTGTTTTATTCAGGCAGTTTTAGCGCGGCGCGGCGCCGTGCCCCTTTTTTGTAGCGCCCCGCTGCCCCCTTTCAAAGCCAATCAGCGCTGCGCTGCCCTTTTCAAAGACCGCCGCCCTGCCCTTTTATGAGCACCTGCTGTTTTCCGCCGTGCCACCTTATTGATAACATCTTAATTGCCTCTTAACCATGCTTCTAAGCCGACTATTATCAGCGAAGATTCGCGCGGTTGTGAATTTGTCATGCATGAATAACCATGCGTCAATATCAATCGATAATTTCAGTGGCTTTGTTACACTAATCGGTCCGTAATGTGTATTTCTCCACGATAAAATCGTGCACAGTCACTTTGGCGACTTGATGAAAACCTCTATGTTATTCACGTGGAAATTGTGCATTTCATGCATAATTCAGTTATATTAAAACATTCATTTTTACGCGTAATTAAATTTTAAAAAAACAACACCAGTTGTATCTGTATCGTTATTGTCTTTAAGATAATTAGTTTTTGAAGAATTACTGTTACGTATACTAATAAAACAAAATGCGAATCGCGTTTTAGCGGACATATAATACGATTTTAAATTGCTATGCGCATGTGCCGCTTACATCATTTTAACAAGATGGCGGACTATACAGAAAATAAATTGTGACTCGGCAAAAATGGCAAATAACGAATGAATTAACGATGGAGATCATACATTAAGAAGGGATTGATGAAATGCCTCTGATAATCGACGATGCATAACACGTTTTAGATACCAACAACATATTTATGAGTAATCTTATCAGTGGATGTATGTCACGTACAAGAGTGTTTGTAAATTGTTAGTGTTCAGTTTACTCGCAAAATTTAAACATCTGACAAGATTATCGTTGGAAAATGGGATAAGACAAACATGGTTTCATTTATATGTTAGTGAATCTGTGTAAAATCAGATTCGTATGCATATATTGCTTTATTATGTTTGTCGTGCTGTACAGTTTACTGAAACAGCATGGAACTTAAATGGACATTGCAAGGTAAATATATTAATATTAATTAAAGAAAGTTAAATGCATCAATTACCATTAAATGTGCTTGTTTATGTATTTATGTTTTTCCCACAACTGCCTCTGATGCGATTACATGTTTCTCCCAAAACCAGGTATTCATGGAACGTTTTTCTTCTTTTTTGCCTAAACTGCGCGTTTAAATGCCCTTTTTGAAAGTAATGCGCCATGCCCCTTTGCCCTCCTGGAAAAAACACTAACGTGTTGTACAGTCATTGTTTATATATTTAATTTTTAAATTGCAGAATTGAACAAATAACAAGAAAATTTGTTTATTTGATATCCCCGCCAATTTGAAAACTTTGTGACAAATGGAATGACGAACGGAAGAACAACACCAATTCTATTATATCCCTCCGCCTTTTGCGGAGGATAATAATGGATTTATCCCTCAAATAAGCTATGTTACAATTTCTCATATTGCTACACTAACCCTTTGAGTGCTGGAACCGGATTTTGAAGGCCTTTGCAAACAGTTTGGATCCAGATGAGACGCCACAGAACGTGGCGACTCATCAGGATCCAAACTGTTTGCTATTCGGATAGTGGTCTTAGAAAAAAAATCGAAGAAAATGCTAATTTTACAAATTCAGCAGACGACATTTTAGCAGACGACAAATTTCCCAGCATGCAAAGGGCTAAACGTGATGCCTGATACACACCTTTTACCCATGACAGCCTGGTTGACCATGCTGATATCCAGGACTCCATACTTCTCAAACAGATAGTACAGGTCGTCCTGCAATAAATAAGATATTGTTACAAATGGTTCTTTATTATTGCGATGTTTGATACAAAAATTAGAAACAAACCACCATTTCATTCTAGTTCAGAAAAGCAAATTGGTTGAATTGATATCCACGGTCAAATAAATTTTGTTATTGTCCCATATAGAACTAAAAGAAAAGGTTATTTGAAGGGAAATAACAAAGTGTAAAATTATTGTGTTTATGCATTACAATTCTTTCTCCTCTTTGATATCTGTATACCAAATAACCCATTAAGTTTCATGTTGTAATCTTTATCGTATTTGAGATACAGTCCTAAAAAGTAACATCATACAAAAACAGCAAAGGACAAGTAATCTTATTTAAGAAAGTGAACAGTTATGGTTCTCGTGCATGGCACTACTCCTCATTGATATCTATACACCCATGAAGTTCCATGTTGAAATCTAGAATAGTATCTGGGATATAGCCCTGAAATGTTACATCATACAAAAACAACAAAGGGCAAAAACTCTTATTGAAGAAAGTGTAGGGTTATAGTTCTTGTGCGTGGCACTTCTCCTTATTGATATCTACACACCCATGAAGTTCCATGTTGAAACCTTAAATAGAATCTGAGATATAGCCCTGAAAAGTTACATCATACAAAAAAAACAAAGGGCAAAAACTCTTATTGAAGAACGTGTAGGGCTATGGTTCTTGTGCATGGCACTTCTCATTGATATCTATACACTTATGAAGTTTTTTGTTGAAAACAAAGTTTCAATGCGATATTGCCATCTAAACTAAAGTTTTAGAACTGAAAGTTATTTTTAGTAACAGTTGTCTTGACCTTGACATAACAGGCCCAAAATACAATCCCAAACAAAGTCTCCATGCAAGCTCGCTACAAAAGTTCCAATAAGATTGGTCTATACAAACTAATAATCAGGATTTGCAACGTCTTTGAAAACCTTGTTTAAAGTACAGGATAATAGCTGCCTCATACCTTAGAAGTGCCGTATGGGAAATTAGTGACAAGCACTTTGATATGTCCTTGAATCTCATGATGTCCCATAGCGCCCTTTGGGGGCAAGTTTTTCTCTACATGCGGCATGTTGTCCAGGCGACCATCACCATGATACGCACGCATCCCTTCCAGAGCAGGCATCCTTTGGCCATCCCCATGATACGCACGCATCCCCTCTAGAGCAGGCATTTTGGGGGAAACACCATGATACGCTGGCATACTCTCTAAAGCAGGCATTCTTGTGCCATCACCATGATATGTTTGCATCCTCTCGAGAGTAGGCATCCTTGGGGAAACTAGCTCTTCCAGGGGAGGTATTTCATCATCAACACTACTTTCTAGATGTCTGGACATGCCAGGCTTGCCTCCCTTTCCCACTGAGCTGGCTGGGGAATGGTGGCTGCTTATGGCATTTGGTGATTTGAGGCCTGCCTGGTGTGGTTGTGGTGATTTGAGGCCTGCCTGGTGTGGTTGTGGTGATTTGAGGCCTGCCTGGTGTGGTCCTGTGTTGATACTCAGCTGTCCCATCTCACTATGCAGGTTCCCAGCATCACTGTGGTGTTCCGCTGAAGCAATTTCAGGAGTAATTGTGAACCTTATGACTCTGAATCTCATTGGCCAATATAGATTTTCCAATACAACGACGCTCCGCCTTAAGGCGGGCTTAAGTAAGTTAAATAGATAGACAAATGATGGTAAATCAGCTTTCTTAATTTTCGACAAAGTTGGTATCACTTTGATCTTAAGAATGGTTAGTTTCTGCTACTGTTGCAGTAACAGCCAAAAGACACGGATCGGAAAATTTCAGGTGCCCTGCGGACTCTGATTTCGAAATTCAAGCGCCCCGGGGAGGGACCGTTAAATGGCCTGTGGAAAGCATTGAAACATATAAAACGTGGACAAAGTCATATCCCTGGTTAGAAAGCATTGAAAGTGATGGAACTGAATCACCCTATTTCAGAAATGCTATTTTTTAATGGGCAAAAACCACATTTTGTCAAAAAATTATCTCGGGATCTGCCTCCGAGCTTTGCAATTTCAGAGAAGAAGACTTCTACAGATTGAACTTTTAAAATCTATTTTTTGCTCTGGTGATCTACATAATTATGCAGTCGACCATTTAATTTTTATTACAGATTGTCACCAAAGGGTCATTCCTGTGAAGTTTCATGCAAATCCACACAGCAGTTTAGGAGATGATGTTTAGATAAAAAATGTTGTTTAAATAAAAAATGTTAAAAAACAAGATGTGTTTGTGAAACACTATGTCCCCTACACATGCATGCCAAATATCAAGTTGCTATCTTCAATATTGCAAAAGTCATGGCCAATGTTTAAGTTTCACGCAAACAAACAAACCAACAAACAGACAGGGCAAAAACTGGTATAGACTGGGGGACATAAAAATAAACATATCCCACATTTCACTGTACTGTTTACTTCCAAAAGATTGCCACTATTTGTAATTATTAAATTTGAAAACACATTCATCTTCAATATTAGATATAACATTATTTAAATAATATATTTGACCTTTGACCTTGAAGGATGACCTAGACCTTGACCTTTCACCACTCAAAATGTGCAGCTCCATGAGATACACATGCATGCCAAATATAAAGTGTCTATTTTCAATATTGCAAAAGTTATGGCCAATGTGCTTCGATTTTGTTTTTTTTTACCTTTGACCTTGAAGGTCATCATTGACCTTGACCTTTTCACCACGCCAAATGTGCAGGTTGATGAGATACACATGAAAAACCAAAAAAAAAGACCAAAAAAAAATAAAAAATAATTACCTTGAAGGATGACCTTGACCTTTCACCACTCAAAATGTGCAGCTCCATGAGATACACATGCATGCCAAATATCAAGTTGCTATCTTAAATATTGCAAAAGTTATGGCCAATGTTAAAGTTTGTGCAAACAAACAAACAAACCAACAAACAAACCAACAAACGGACAGGGCAAAAACAATATGTCCCCCAGTATTAAAAAAATTGATGGACGCATTGATACACGCATGGACGCACTGACATCTTCAATCACTTTAAAATAAAGCAGAAATGTAAGACATTCTTGTCAAGGTATGAATATTTTTAAGTCTGGTAATAGTTAGTCCTTAACTCAGCATCCAAACAGAGAATACATTCATGTATATGAGCCTGGTTCTAGGAAAACTGGGCTTTATGCATGTGCGTAAAGTGTCATCCCAGATTAGCCTGTGAAGTCCGCACAGGCTAATCAGGGACGACGATTTCTGCTTTAATGGTATTTTTCGTTTGAAGAAAGTCTCTATTTTTTAAGAAAATCTAGTTTATGAAGAAAGTGTGGTCCCTGATTAGCTTGTGCAGCTGCACAGGCTAATCTGGGACGACACTTTACGCACATGCATTAAACCCCCCTTAAACCCATAGAGAGAGGCTCATATTTACATTAATGATGATTTTGCACTCACTCAGTTTCATACAGACAGGCCTGTAACATTTTCTTGGTCTTGCATCGTTATATATGAATAAGGGCTTGCTTGCTGCTTGAACTGAGCACATCAATTATGTTGTACAAACAACAAGAAAACTAGAAATGGCATGGCAGAGGCCGATATCCCCATGCCGCATGTTATATTAAAAGGCAATTTTGGGTGGGCAAGGCCTATGTTGGTGGGGCCACGAGTAGGGTAATATGGACATGGATGGTTGAGATAGACCATGTTGTCATAAAAGATGTTCAGTATTAATTTGAAGTCAATTGGTGAATAAATAAAGAAGTTATTTAAAACAAAATTTTGGGTGGGTGTGGTCTATGTGGGCGGGCCGCCCCAGGGTTGGTAATGGGGCCATGCATAGTTGAGATTGACCGTAATGTCATAAGAGCAGTTCAGTATCAATTAGAAGTGAATCGGTGTAGAAATGAAGATGTTATAGTAAAAGGCAATTTTGGGTGGGTGTGGCCTAAGTGGGCGGGGCCCTGCAGTGTGTAATTTGGACATGGATGGTCGAGATAGACCGTTTTGTCATAAGAGATGTTCAGTAATAATTTGAAGTCAATTGGTGAATAAATGAAAAAGTTATGTTAAAACAAAATTTTGGGTGGGCCTGGTCTATGTGGGCGGGGGGCCCCAGGGTTGGTAATGGGGCCATGCATAGTTGAGATTGACCCTATTGTCATAAGAGAATGATGTTCAGTATCAATTTGAAGTAAACTGGTGTAGAAATGAAGAAGTTAATGTAAAATAACCTGAAACATGAGATGTGTTTGTCAGAAACACAAGTTCCCTTAATGCGCCGCTTTTATTTTATTTTTATTTTTATTTTACCTTTGACCTTGAAGGATGACCTTGACCTTTCACCACTCAAAATGTGCACCTCCATGAGATACACATGCATGCCAAGTATCAAGATGCTGACATCAATAATGCAAAAGTTGTGACAAAACTTTACCCTAGGTAAAAGTTTTAAGACAGACACACAGAAAGAAACAACAAGGGACAAAATTGTCACAAAACCAGGTTTTCAATGCTGAATGTTAAAAAACGCACTAAGTGACCCCATGACCTAGTTGTTCACCCGGCATGACCCATATTCAAACTTGACCTAGACATCATCTAGATACAACTTCTGACCAAGTTTGGTGAAGATCGGTTGAAAAAAACTTGAAATAGAAAGCGGACACAAACTTAATCCGCCTGCCCGCCAGTCAGCCCACCCGCATTCGCCAATCTAATAACCAGTTTTTTCCTTTGGAAAACCTGGTTAATAATGACGGACAGACAAGCCAAAAACAATATACCCCCTCTTCTTCAAAGAAAGGGGCATAAAAATGAGTGAAAATCTCTGACCCTCCAACACCCCAACCCCCAATGGCCTATGTCTCCTCCTACACTATAAGCACTAGAACCTTGAAACTTAAACGCATGGTAGCTATAAACTTATGTGCGACAGTTCACTATTTTGAATTTTGATCTGACCCCTGGGTCAAAAGTTACGCAGCATGTTGTTAGTAAAATAAGTGAAAATGTCTCACACAGCCCCACCGCAACCACCAAAACTTTTGACCCAGGGGTCAGATCAAAATTCCAAATAGTGCACTGTCGCACATATGCTCATAGTTACCATGTGCGTAAGTTTCAAGGTTCTAGTGCTAATAGTGTAGGAGGAGATAGTGGCCAGGACGGACAGACGGAGGAGATAACCATATAATCACCACGCTTCGAAAAGCGTGGGGATAATTAACAACCCACCAGTAACAACCACACTGTTACCTACCGGGGTTCTTATTGCCAAGTCTGACAAGCAGGTTTCTGTTGCGGTGGATGTGGTTGTTTAACTCCTGCACCATCTGCTCGGCATCCTCCAGTGAGAGGCAGTCCACAAATGCAAATCTGTGCAGTGGTAATAGTCACAAAAATGAGTATGTTCAAAGAAAGTGATACATGACTCTACTGAAATTGGCACTGTCATTGTTGAACAAAATTACCGATTTGGCTAATCTCCAATTGAAATTTGACCTTAAAAACCTATTTTTATAAACCTCCTGTTGACTTTCTTTGACTCCCGCTTACTGGTTTAAGGAATCAGGTAGATATGGTTCTGATAGACTTACAAGCAATGACAGGAAGTGCTTATTGTACAACAGGCAAGATAAAGACGATAATTCCATTTTAGCATTATTTTTTTAATAAGCTATTTAGTGTTTTATCCAGGCCGTTTTAGCGTGGCGCGGCGCCATGCCCCTTTTTTGGTANTTCTCTATCAAACTAGCAAATATTCTTTGTTCCGGACATTTATAAGTTTGGACATTTGAATCAGTTAAAAAAAAACAATATTCGAATATAATCAAATAATGAAAAATGAATATTCGTCTATCATTTCAGTATTGGTTACCCTCACTAATAAAAATAGCACAGATTTAAATGCTTCCAAATGATTCTACTAACTTTTATATTTGTTTACCTGCACTCTCTTATTTAACCAGAAGAGTATTTGAGGTACAGTATAACAGATATTGGAAAGTGGTGTTGACATAATGTTCACAATCTCAATACTAAGCGTCCCTGCGAACGCTCATGATTAGAAACAATGTTGTTTGTGAGTAAATTGCTTGAGGTATGCAAAACACAGGGGTAAAAATGGTTTCATACTTGTCTGAAGGTCCCTGCACTGCTTACAGGGTGCCAGACTTGGTATGGCGGTCACAGTCAGGTAGCACTGGCAACTCTCCTGTTCACAACCGGGCAAACTGAAACACATAATCATACACGAATGTCAATGCTAGATGTGGCCATAGATTTAACTTTATTTTACGAAATATTTTACAAAATATTTGTTAATCACTTGAGTGAGAGTGTTTATGGGGCTTTAACCCTTTAATTTCTATGATTAAATCAGAAACTAAATTGGATAAATTGAGGGTTGAGAATGAAAAAGATTGTATCTGCTTTTATTTTGTGCCATGGCGCTATGAATGAGTTTACAATAACAGTGAATGACAATCTGCTTTTTTGAGATAATAACAAGTGAAATAATTAAAGATAAAATATGTACATTATTTTAACAATATTTTTTTTATATACTTGATTCCATGACTGGTCATAGTGTTTTATCCAGGCCGTTTTAGCGTGGTGCGGCGCCATGCCCCTTTTTTTGTAGCGTCCCGCTGCCCCTTTCAAAGCCAATCACCGCCGCGCTGCCCTTTTCAAAGGCCGCCGCCCTGCCCTTTCATGAGCACCCCCTGTTTTCCGCCGTGCGCGACCTTATTGATAACATCTTAATTGCTTCTTAACCAAGCTTCTAAGCCGACTATTAACAGCGAAGATTCGCGCAGTTGTGAATTCGTCATGCGTGAATAAACATGTGTCAATATCAATCAATAATTTCAGTGGCTTTGTTACACTAATCGGTCCGTAATGTGTATTCCTCCACGATACAATTGTGCACAGTTACTTTGGAGACTTGATGAAAACCTCGATGTTATTCACGTGGAAATTGTGCATTTCATGCATAATTCAGTTATATCAAAACATTTATTTTTACGCGTAATTAAATTTAAAAAAAAACACCAGTTGTATCTGTATCGTTATCGTCTTTAAGATAATTAATTATTGAATTACTGTTACGTTCACTAATTAAACAAAATGCGAATCGCATATTAGCGGACATATAAGACGATTTTAAATTGCTATGCGCACCTGTCGCTTAAATCATTTTAACAAGATGGCGGACTATACATTAAAACATCAATTGTGACTCGGCAAAAATGGCAAATAACGATCAAATTCATACATTTAGAAAGGGATTGATGAAATGCCTCCGATAATCGACGATGCATAACACGTTTTAGATACCAACAACATATCTATGAGTAATCTTATCAGTGGATGTATGTCACGTACATGAGTGTTTGTAAATTGTTAGTGTTCAGTTTACTCGCAAAGTTAAAACATCTGACAAGATAATCGTTGGAAAATGGGATAAGACAAACATGGTTTCATTTATATGTTAGTGAATCTGTGTAAAATCAGATTCGTATGCATATATTGCTTTATTATGTTTGTCGTGCTGTACAGTTTACTGAAACAGCATGGAAGTTAAATGGACATTGCAAGGTAAATATATTAATATAAATTAAAGTAAGTTAAATGCATCAATTACCATTAAATCATGTGCTTGTTTATATATTTATGTTTTTCCCACAACTGCCTCTGATGCGATTACATGTTTCTCCCAAAACCAGGTATTCATGGAACGTTTTTGCCCTTTTTGCCTAAACTGCGCGTTAAAATGCCCTTTTTGAAAGAAATGCGCCATGCTCCTTTGCCCTCCTGGATAAAACACTAGCTATTATAAATACAGACCCAGTTTCCTTTATTCAGCTTATAAAAACTACAAATTAATCATCAAAACAAGGCTTGTCACCATAGGATGACATATACCCCCTTTTTCCACATTTGTCTTAACCTAAACGCAAAGTGTTTTTCCACATTTTTCGAAACCTAAACGCATAGTGTGACAGAATTTCAGATGGACGGACAGACAGACGGACAGTGCGATCACTATATGCTCACCTTCGGGGGCATAAAAACATCATTTTTAATGAAAAATAATCAAATTATAACGAACAAGGCTTGTCACCATAGGATGACATATGCCCCCTTTTCCACTTTTTTCAAAACCTTAACACAAAACCTAAACGCAAAGTGTGACGGAATTTCAGGCGGACAGACAGACAGACCGACAGTGCGATCACTATATGCCCACCTTAGGGGGCATAACTAGTAGGTTAGTCCAAGTAGATCTATTTCTCAATGAAACAAGGAACTGAAAAAATTAATATAAACAAGTGACATATTTTTCCCTTCAAATGTTTGACGTTATTTTCTTATAAAAGTGTTAATTGACATGTGTTAGTTTAATTAAGATTTGATGTTTAAGCTATTTAATGCCACATATATTGCAAAATCAATGATGAAAAGTGAATGCAATGTATTCATATTTTCAACAAGTGCTCAATATTCATTAATAATGCCATGCCATTGCCCTCTGGATATTATTTGAAACAAATGTATTTGCATTGATATTTAATTGCAATTCTGTTTCAGTTACACTGAGAATCCAAATATTAAGGGGACTTAAATGCAAGGAAAAATGGATTCCTAATGCAATTCAAATTTATTTATTTTTTACATATGACTGCACTTTACTTAAACATATCCATTAAGTTAATCATATATTATACAATACAAATTGAGAAATTTGAGCTATTTGTTTAGCAAAAAAAGTCAAAATATTAAAACCCAAAGTGGGTATCAAACTCATGACTAACAAGCCATACAAAGAAATACCAGTAGACATTGCTTTAACAAACTGCCCTATCACACTTGGCAAAAACTCATGTCCAACCTTTGGATATAAAGAATAATCACAATTATGTTGCCAACATGTAAACACAAAAAGGGGCAAAAACAAACAACACCTATATTATGATAAAATGATAACAGATTATTATCTCAAAATGCATGGTCTTTTAATATATATAGCGAGTTGTATCCGTCATTATATGCCATTATTATTTTTTACAAATTCATTTTTTTTGTAGTAATAGAAATATAAGCTGCTAATGAAAATGTTTAGACCATTTTTCAGTTCTCTTAATAAAATTAATAATCTTATTTATATTTAATAACATTTCCATGACATGCTTCACAATTGAAATACTTAGCATGTATTGAAGAGTGAAGACTATGTACTTATTGTATTCACAATAAAATTTCCAGAGAATACAATTATATATCAAAAATATATTTCAAATTTCAATTTCAAAAGAATAATTATTGATTGAATAGAAAGTTACTATTGTGTTTACGACCCATTCTGTGTTTCTGATGCAACATAACAAATTGACAATACTTTTTTTCTCACTAGGCATTATTGCCTAGTGTAGTAATAATACCTTGTTATAAAGTAATTATGGTACATTACGTTTTGTTATTATCCTTCCTAAGCATCCTGATTCCTGCTGTTTGGTACTTAGCAACCAGTTCCTTTAACTCATTCTGCAAGATAAACAACAACCATACATGTTATATGTTATATTACCAATGTTTTATGTATGCAAATGAAACTGGTGTTTATGTAAATGTCAAACATGGTAAAATAAATGGGGAAAAAAAAAGAAAAAAAAAAGATGTGCTTGTGAAACACTATGTCCCCTTTTAAGCGATTTTGACCCANTTTCGAAAGCAAAACAAGGTCACGTTATGTACGCACTGTTATTGTGATGAAAGGAAAACAGAAGACGTATGGTTTCTTGAATTTTGCAGATTTGGTTTGGTAAACATAATGTTCATTGGTGTAATATTTAAGTAAAATGTGTCCTTTACAAAAGTAAGAATGCTCAGAAACCAAATTGATGCATACCATATACAATAAGCATGAAAGCTGCAACTCGTGATTTAGTGAATAACAGACATGTGGTGACCCATATTCAGGAATATGGGGATTGTCTCAAACTACATGTAAACTCAATTGAAGATGTCCAATACACAGGTGGTAAGCGTGTGGCTATGATATTTATTAGTAAAAACATCAGTTTGAATGATAAATAATCAAATTATAATGAAAAATCGATTTCTCTGAAAACATATTTTCAACTATCGAATATATATATAATAAGGTAATCAACTCAAAATAACCCGAATATACATGTAGGGTGCATCCCTTTGAACAGCCATTTCTTCATTAATTGTGCAGTGATTTCCATCAACTTGGTCTCATTGAACGCAGAAATGAATTTCCTTTCTGGAAATGTACATATTCTTCAATATTTTCCACAAATGCTGGGTCAAATTATAAGAAATAATACGAAACACATGTAGTCCGATAAAGACCTAAGCGATCCGGTATTGACTGAATCAGTGTTCCATAAAATTCGAGCTGTAAACAAATAATTTTTGTCAGAAATTTAAAACCGCTGGTATGTTTCAATTAAAAAACATTTGTCTTTCGAGGTTTAATGGTTTAATTACTGAATGCATGGTGTTTATGTTGAAATGAGACTCAAAGTCCTTAGCTATCCGTTATACACCAATGGACTGTAACAGATTCAGATAAGACAGACAAACTTTAAATACCAGTTAACTTCTTGATGCATGGGTTTCTATGTTGCTCCATACTGTCGCCAAATGCACCAAATATGCAAAGTGGCAATATGATAATTGTTTGAAAGTTGCAAATTTCATTTCAAACTACATGTGTATATGATTTTGTATTGTGTTCTTATCTGTAGTAGAAGGAAACTCATCTTGCGCATATTATGTCACAGCAGACAGTGCCTGCAAACAAGCCCAAAGGGAATTGTTTTTTATCAGATCAGATCACGCATTAGCCTTTTGTTGCAGAAGAGAGTGGAATGGTGTGAAAGATTAACTATGACAGCACAGCATCTGTTTTCCGCTTGATTAGGCACACATGTACACACTTGATTTAAATACAGATCAGCCTGATTGATTTTTTATGTCCCCAAAGGTGGGCATATAGTGATCGCACTGTCCGTCTGCCCGTCTGAAATTCCGTCACACTATGCGTTTAGGTTTCGAAAAATGTGGAAAAGCACTTTGCATTTAGGTTTACAAAAATGTGGAAACAGGGGGCATAAAATTATGTCATCCTATGGTGACAGCTCTTGTTTATTCATCTAGTTACATGTATCATTTGGTAATGATTTAGCAAACAGTATGCTGATTTTCAGAGCTAGGAATCTTAAGTATGTATATAGCAAAAGCATATCTGTGTCTGGATTTATTTTTTGAACGTTAACACAGTTTTTATTTCCACAAGTGCAGATTCATGTTTTGTTTGGAAAGAGAATTTTGCAATCTGAACATGAAGGGATATTTTGAAATTGTCATATTTTTGCAACTCAACAAAATTTTCAGATTTCTCTCACAATTTAGTGGCATGCATTTACTATACATTTACTATGGCTTTGCAAACATATAAAAAATGTCAAAAAAACAAACAAGATGCGGAGTTCAATAAATGCTGATTCCCATGATGTAGACCTTATAAATATCTACATGTATGTATTGGCTCTTTTGAATATGTCTTAGCCCTTTCAGTGCTGGAACCGAATTTGAAGGCCTTTGCAAACAGTTTGGATCCAGATGAGACGCCACAGAACGTGGCGTCTCATCAGGATCCAAACTGTTTGCTATTCTGATAGTATTCTTTGAAAAAAAGCGAAGAAAATGCTTATTTTAGAAATTCAGCAGACAACATTTTAGCAGACAACAAATTTCCCACCATGCAAAGGGTTAGTCTAAATGGGCTCAGGTGGCGTGAGCGTGCTGAGAGTTTAATGGAAATATGAAAGCTTTTAAGTAAGTATTATTGGTGTTGTCGAACGGACAATTTGGATTAACTAAGAATTTTGACCTTCTGTAGAAGTCCAAAAGGAGCTCAATCTTTAGGTCAAAATGAGGTCATGTGATGTGGGTGTGTTGAGAGTTTGCATAGATAATAGCCATAGAAGTTTCAAAGCTTTGTACCAAGCAGAATTGATGTTAGGCAAAATGCATCATTTCGGGTTGATCAAGAAGTTTTAACTTCTGAATTTGTCTTAGCTAAAAAGTTTGTCAACATTAGAATGAGACCAGGTGATGTGGTAGTGTTGAGGGTGTTTCTAGATACATGTATAATGCATGCAAGTATGAAGCATTGTACGAAGCATTATTGGTGTCAGACCATCGTTTAGGGTCAACCAGGTGCGGACAGATAGGCCCATCGTTATATTCCTCCCTGCTTCAGTAGATAACTGGGGCATAAAGACCTACCCACCACCCTTCACAAACACGGGCAGTGCTTAAGCTAGTAAGCTAGGGCAGAGTGCAAATATGTCAAAATGGCACTTTAGTGTGTTCGGTCATAATATAATAACTATGGCATATTTGTTTTATTTGTATATATTTCATATAACCTGTATTTTTATTTTAAAATTTTAAAATATAAAATATTTTAAACAAAATTCCATTTGGCAACAAGGTTTTCTATATAATCACCCATAAAATATCCAAAATAATAAGAATTAAGACATAAAAGGTAAATTTGTCTACAGAAAATTTTGAGCCAGAAAATATTAAGAACGCGAAAAACACGTCAGGTGATTTACGCATGTTCTGTGGAAAAAACCCTTTCATGATGATTGGAAATTATTTCATCACATCTTTAAATAGTAACATACGCCAAAATTCATTTGATACTTAAGAAAAATGGTGAATGTGTACATGTATATGAAATTCTTGAGCACTTTTATCATCAATATTTAAGAGAATTTGCTTTTTAAAATGGAATATACTAGATTGTCAGGTAATGAGCAGCGACGGGAAAAGTAGTAAGTATGCAGTAATAGATAGGGTGTTGGGTTGTTACCGATGTATTGGCCAATCAATCGAGTCGGGATTATGCGTTTGTATGCATTTTTTTTTTAATGTTGTTATCTATGACTTTAAAGCTGTTTTTTTCTCAAAGAGTCATAACGCACCAAATAACGTTAGTTCAATTTACAAATGTAAAAACAAAACGGAGGGGGCAGCTCTCCTTACCCCCCACCCCCTCCGGTCAAGTCCTGGGGTATCTAAAAAAATCCTGTGGAAAGCACTGGTAAGGGTCCATGGGGGCAGGGTGGGACTTTGAGGCGGCAGGATGCTGTACCCTTCTGTTTAGGCCAACCTGGAGCACTGCATTATAGCATAGGTAATTTGTTGGGAAACAAACAATTTTTTATTAGGGCCTAAATGTCTATGTTGCCTACATGTAGTGTGTGGGCAGTGGTAGGGTGTAAACTTTGTAAGCCCTTGCAAACATAGAAATACTCTTTAAGTGTCAATTATTACTGCATGTATAGGGTTACTTTGTAACTTGTATACTGCTAGTAATTGATTGTATGGCATGCACTGTTCAAATTTACAGGGATAGTGTCTGTGAAGATACAAAGTATGGGTATCAATAACATGTAAGCTGTGTTTGACTTACACAATGATATTTGTAATATTATTTTTTATGGGGCAAAAAGAAAGATTTGAGTATTGATGTGCATGAATGAATTGATTGGTAAACCATATTTGTTATACAAATAGTTTTCAATAAAATTCTAAACGTATAGGATTTGTAAAAGGTCTGAATCTGAAGTATTTTTTGTAAGACTAAATACATTATACATGTAAAAGTAATACTAAAACTATAATACTAAATTAAAAAGATTAATCATTCTGAGGCTCCACATATTTATTCATAGCAAAGCAAAGCACAGGTATAACACCGGTATAACACAGGTATAACACAGGTATAACATGATTCATCAACTTTTAAACTGAGTTATGAACAATTACCAGTATTTGATTCAAAGCTTCATTCAGATAGCAGGGACTGAGATTGTTTTATGTCGGAGACTGAGTCATATAGCGATTGGCCTGCCTGACCGAGTCATATAGCGATTGGCCTGCCTGACCGTCTGTATGAGGTTCACATGTTGTCTGTATGAGGTTCACGTGTCGTCTGTATGAGGTTCACGTGGCCTGCCTGACCGTCTGTA
>VMBQ01000437.1:0-34264 GCA_007657795.1 Dreissena rostriformis
CGTTTACCGGTACTTTATAAAGAAGGAGGAACATCGCTGACATATAAATATTATTTATGAATATTAAAGGGAGAAATAAAGGCAAAACCAAGTTACGTTTTAACGTCTTTGAATATTTCAAATGTTGAAGCTTTTAACAGCCAAAAGCAACAAACCATACTGGGTTAAGTGCAGTCATTAATGTTGTTTTATGCAAGTGACCCTTAACATCACCTTGAGGCTTGGTGTCACATTCAATTTAAGCCTCTGACAGAAACAGCAAGTTCAGCCATGTGTTAGTGTCAACTCATTCTCCTGAGTTACAACAACCCACCTACTAGGTCTGCCCCTGAAGTTAATCACTTGAACTGATCACTGAATCAAGTTTGTTAAATTGACCATGGACAATTGGTTGTGTTGTTTGTGTGGACAGTGAATGGGTTTGCCCCATCTGTCATCTAACTGCCTGTCGGTAGGGCTGTACCACTATTACCCTCCCTTTCATCTTCAACAACTTGCAACTACATGTATCTTCCTTCCAGCCAATTTGTGAACCTTTCACACAGATTTCTGACAATAGCCATTAACCTTTTCTCTTTTCAGCCCATCCAGGATTATCTGTGACAGTAGTAGGTAACAAAATATACCCTACCCAAAATAATCTCTAAACCTGGGAAAATATTTAAATAGTCTCTTACCCAAAATTGCCTATAAGAAAGCCTTTCCTATTGTGTTTTAAGTAATGTAATATACCAGTCGTGATATTTTAATCAATATAAACTAATAATTGTAAAAAAATATGGTATTATAGGAATTTCCTTTTTTCGTCATTCGTGGTTGACAGTCCCTTTAAGTCAGCAATTGTGCAGTCCATTCTCAGCCAACTGCATACTCAGACAACTCAACCAACATGAATATGACAGTGGGCTGAAAACCAATCAGGGTACATTCCTTCCTCACCCCAATATCTCTCACATGAACATATTTCTGGTTAGGTTATAAAACAGCAGGTGGGACATTTGAATGCCAATTTCTCAACCAAATGTGAATATCAAAGCAAATATGCATGGCAAGCTTAAACAAACACTGTTAATAATACGCATGTTAGAGCATAATACCTCAGACTTCATGATACTTGCAAACCAGAAATCTTAAGTGAGTACACGATTATTTTAAAGAGAGTCTCGTTTCTTTAAGTGGATAAGATTACAAAATTGGCGGCTAATAAGCGGATTGCATAAGTGTTTCTTCTATTTGCAAAGTTAAAATACTTACAATACAATCTGAATGGGTACCTTATGGTAACATATTTGTTTCAATTATCAAATTTAACATGATCTCTTTTGTTTATTTGTCATCGTCATTGTGCCATTCTTACATAATGTGGATAGTATTTTTTAAACATTAATGCATCTCTGCACAGTATGAACCAATTATCACGATCATCATCATCATGTCACCATCTAATCACTAATCATAGTATCGATGTTAACATTAAATTACGATGGCCAGGAACAACAACCCTTATAAATGGTAACTTTGACAGGAAGCAAATCTATCATTCTTAGAATGGTTGGTAAACTACACACAGCAGATTGAGTCTTACATCATCGAAGGCACAAACAGAATTCAATTTACCTTTGATCATGTGAACGTTTTTGCATTTAAGAGTTTAAATAGCAATAACATCCCCAAAATCAACATTGCAGACACTTTAATGACTACATGTAACATTCCATTTCCAAAGTCGCCACTCATTTTTATGTAACAGACGGATTATGATTCACAAACAGAACACTATTTTTACGATTACCGAAGAAAACAAGGCAATCATGTTCATTTGCTACCTGAGCAAACAAATTCCTCTGAAATTATATGTTGGCAGCAAAATGGCTTGTTAAAACAAAATGATAAAAGATTCAAATGAACCTTTTCAGATAATCAATACTCTTGTAGGCATTTGGCAGTCATGGGAGGGGGGGGGGGGATTTTTTATCACCTTATTAATTTTATTTATACCTTATACTATAAATGTTACACACAGCATTGTTGAATACATTTCTTTGAAAAATAACAGACACAAAACATAATAATGCATGACCTTTTTTGTGTTAATAAAAATTATTATAATGCATTTAAACATCGATAGAGTACGAGTCTTCACGGTCCCAGCCTAAAAACAATATAAATCTGATTGACTTTATTACAAACACTTGGCAAGACATCTGGAGAACCATCAAACTTGCCTCCTCATTTAAAATGTAACCCAGTAAGCAATATTTAACTTTTAGGTGACATACCACCCAAACATTTGACTCACACCCTAGGATATTATGTGTGCCCTAGGAACATGACCCAGGTTTCAAAAGGATCTTATTTGCTGATTTATAGTGAAAGGTTTGGGGCTAAATTAGGTTAAATCGTAATTTTTGTTGAGCAGTATTAATGAGAAAGTGATGACTTATTCATTTTAATACTGTATAAAGTCAGGGCAAGTTAAACAGATTTTGGGCATGTGGCTTTTCTTACATACATACAAGCTTGCTCAAACTGGCAATTGCTTTGAAAAAAAAGAAGCAAAGAATGTACTTTGATAATTTCAGAAAAAGGAGCTCCAAGTCAGGTCTAACTATAGAGCTTTGTTACAAATGTGACTTATACCTCTGCGCCACTTTGTCAGCTATATTCTAAGTTACAGATAACCCAGGAATGTGTGTGCTAGTCTGGGCATGTTAAGTGTCTTGCAAATCTACACTCCCATGACATATTTGAAAATGCATTTCAAAGGGTGCAGTCTCTTGTCAATTAGTGAGTTGTAATTGCTCTATAAAATAAGATATAGCAGGAGAATGACAATACAAATAATGTATTGATCAATCTCAACACAAGTTAAGAGGCAAGGCCCAGCTTTGAATTCATGAACCTTTTATAATAAAAATTAAGTGGACAATTTGAATCTTTTTGAATTGAATGACAAAATTAATATTCTCAATCTCAATCTTGGTCTCAACTTGACATTTTGACCAATGAGAATGCTCTTTACAGTAACTGTTGACCCATGATAATGCTTGTTACAGCAACTGTTGACCAATGAAAATGCTTGTTACAGTAACTGTTGACCAATGAGAATGCTTGTTACAGTAACTGTTGACCAATGAGAATGCTGGATAAAGTAACTGATGAGCTTTAATATCCATTTGTTTCACATTTAAGATTAGGAATAAAAATACACACTAGAATGTTTGCAGTTTTCAGGAGCCTGTAGAAACCATATAAATTAAGTACTCACTACACAAACTTTGATGTGCAACATATGAACCAGAAAACACGAAGCCAACTATTTTTCTGCAACACTGCATCATGAACCAAAGCCGAAAATAAACAAATCCCATTGTTGTAATGGTCCTTTATGACAATTAGCCACTTATTTTAGTTCACCATGTCTTGTACAAATGACAGACAATTGTGCCTAATCACCACTCACAATGGCAGACAGCCACAGCTGATCCAATTACATCCCAATCAAGTTATCATAATAATGGCAGCATGGCACAAACACCTGACGCTCAGTGACAAGCCAAGCAAAACAAATTTGCCAATCTGAAAATCATATAACCACAAAAAAAACAATGTCAAACACATAAAACATGCTATCATCTTAGCCATTGTGCAGGGTGACAACAATAAACCTCTTTATATACCCACGGGAATTGTTCCGCAACGTATTATCGTACAATTAAAAACTCATAAAAGCGAGCGCCTTAAACGCTTTATAAAAAGATAGAAAAATAATTGACTGCAGTGAAATTTTGAGACCATTTGAATTTTACATTTTTGAGCATTCATGACCAATATGAAGGCCCCATTCTTTCCTTGGGAAGTGTATAGTTGGTCCAAATAGTTAACACCTGTTACAGACAAGACTGCACAACATTGTCCTAAAGAAGTCAATAGAATCATATCAAGTCAATGTCGTACAATTGAGGGTTGAGCTTTGAACTCCCGTATCTTATATAGAAATGAGAAGAAAATACAACAGTTTAGTGCTAAACCGTGACAATGTAATACAATAACAACAAGCCATTCAATGAAAAGAAAAGAGAAAGAACATGTAAATAGGAGACCCATAGTTTGTGTGGGAATTCAACAGTAGCTGTGTTTTATTGGCAGCCCTGAACTGAAACTAAATATCGCTTAGAAGTTCTTTCATCTTGCCTGTTATAATTGTTCTTATCTTAATTGGGTTATCAGATTAACTTGATACACTTTAACAATGTGTGTTTGTACCCTGCATAATGTGGTGTATGCTGGAATACATACTTGATTAATTGCCATTTAATCAAAGCAATAATATGAGACTAGTGCTATTGTTTTCAAGTAATGAATTTTTAATGCCGCTGGAAGCCAGAGCTATCAGAAAGCAAAACAATACAGGAGGCTTCTTGTATAATGTTTTAACAAGTTGAATCCCAACCCAACATTCTACATACATTTTAAACCTACCCAGGTAATAGTGTAATGTAACCCAGGTAAAAGAGAGGTTAAGTGAACAAATGAATGTAAGGCCAAAACAAAATAATGGTGTGGTTCCGGTTACGGGCCAAAAAAAAATAGGGTAGGTAGGTAGGAAAAACATTTTATTTTTTTATTTTATTTTATTTTGTTGAACGGCTTTTTTCCAATACATAAAAATCACTGTTTTACCCCACCCACCATGACAAACATACCTTCAGTCGCGGCAAGAGACACCTCCATCAACCCATCTTGGTGACATCTCAAGATGGATTCGATGTTAGTGAACGTCGTCTCGGAACTAAAGGCTTTAAAAGCCCTGAATTCCGGAGCATGGTCGCACTTTGTCCGTAAAACATTAAACAAAATCGACGCAGGAGATGTTTTCTCCATTGCGTCGCAGACGCTCTATGCATTTAATATGTTAAGCGCCTCGCCGATGAGATTAACGGTGCGCGCGTAAAAATCGCACTCTGTTAACAAAGTCGGCGAGGCTAAAAACCGTTCCTCCGGTACAGTTTTAATTTTACCGCGATTTTTTTTTCTTTTGGCTTTTAATTTTGAATAAAATATTGTAGGGTCGCAGCAAAATAATAGGCTCGGTCAGGTAACCGGAACCACACCATTATTTTGTTTTGGCCTAAGCAATATAGGTCTTTAATGCTGGTGTGTATTACATGTAATCATGAATTAGTATGCCTGGAATTTCTCTGTTTGCCAGTTTAAGTAAAAACTGTACATTTGAGAACATTATTAAGGTTGGGCCAGGTCTCAAATGGTAATCAACTGAAATAAACAACTGTAGATCAGAAAAGTGAAATTTGAAGAATGGGATGTGAGAAATGAAATATGATCAGCTTTTAATTGTCATGCCTTTCTTATTTATGAGTTTGGCAACTTGTGAACAAGACAGTGTTTATACTATATTATACACACAAAGTGGTGTTCTCATTTTATTAGTTATACACTGAGAATCACACATAACCTTTTGGAATACAGAATAACAACAAGTTCTTTATTCATATTTTTATCAGAGGATTTTTTTGTAAATTGATGACAAATCAATGATGAAGGATTTCCTCTCTTTTTTATCAAATAACCAGACAAATAATATCCACTTGAGTGTTTCATAACTGCTAATAAAAAGCTCCCTTAATTTATATAGAATTCTAAGATAAACATGTTTTATTTGCTTGCATTTCAGTGTTACGCTAAAATAGCAAACTGTAGGCTAATACTGTACAATATAAAATGTGCACACATAAAATTATCTTCAAAGAAGTATTTATAATGTAATGTACATGAAGTGCTTGAAAATGCACATTATAACACTATGTGTAATCGTATACTGAAACATGCGGAAATTCTCATTGAAGTAAAGCAATTTGTAGGATTGAGTTTAAAGCCTTCTAAAACAAAGTGTCAGCAATTATTTGTTGGGATTTCATTTTTACAGGATTATTTTCTTATTTTTGCATTATTTTTTTGCAATTATTTTATTTACAATTCGAGGGGTGAAAGCGAAACAGCTCTAAGTGCATTTTTCAAAAATGTTCAGGAGAAGATTTAAACTGTATCAGAAGAACAATTAAAACAATGAAGGCTTTATAATTTAAAGTTATATTGATAATAGTCTGTTCTAATCACATTTTTTTTAAACATGTTTGTATTTTCACAAATAAAGAAGTTATTTGAAAAAATGTCACTTAGACCCTTTTCGCACTGAAATTTCATATTTTTTGTACTTTATGTTAAGAGCGAAAAAGTTCTAAGTGATTTTAAAATTGCATTTAATGATTCATTTACAGTTTTTATTTCATATTCATATCATTTGATTGCCTGGAACTAAGATATTTTAATACATGATGGGCATTGGTGTTGCGATACAAAATATACAAAAAAGTCATTTTGTGGAAAAATGTCAGTTAGAGGTGTTTCGCTTTCACCCCTCGAATTGCTTATAGACAAATACATTCCTGAACAAGAGAACATAAATTGATACAATATGTGTCTATATTTAGCGGGAATACACTCATTAAAGCACTTTAAGTCTTAACAACTACAATGTACCTTTAAAGCCGGCCGAGTTGATGTTAGTTTATTTTCCCATTTTTGTTATGTGTCGAAAAAAAAAGTGATTATAAGTCAAAATGTGATGGTATTTATGTCAGATGTGCAAAAAAATTGGTCAAAATCGGTCAAGAAATGCCCAAATTCAGTACAATGATAGGGCTTTTCATTTTCTATCCATGGACAGAAATGATCTAAATTTAAACACATGCAGGTCACATGTAAAACCACGTGATCATTGCATCATTGTTTACAACACCATTTGCCATGGAGAAACCGTGTTATTTAGTAGTTCTTCTTTGTTTTGAAAAGCGCGGAAGTGGAAATCACGAGAAATTGGCGCTCACGTGACCCAAAGTGTGCATACGTCACAGGTTAATAATAGTCTTGAGGATTCCGTTATGTACATGATTAGGTTTCATATTGTTGATGCTTTTGGCATTTTTTGGCACATTGTTTGCGAAAATCAGTATGGAAGAGTTAAGCTTTAGAATGTATCTGACAAATACTGATCAATTCTGGTCAGTTGAGAAAAAGGAAATTGTTGTGAGAAACATCAACTCGGCCGCCTTTAAAGAACCACTAAATTCTGCTGAAATGGGAATGCACCTTTTAAAGACCAATCAATTCTGCTTAAATGGGAATGCACCTTTTAAAGACCAATCAATGCTGCTACCAGTTCTAGTTTATGTCTTGAGCCTCTTGAATCATCGATTTATGAAAAATGAATGATCAGATATAAATTAATCATATGGTATGATAACTTGCAGCCAAACTCGCGCATAAATCATATTATATTCAAATGTATAAATCTCTATTTGAGCGTCAGCAAACACTGCCCGTGTATTTAGGAGTACGAATAACAACATGTTTTTTAATTATATTTTTATCTGATGATTTTTTTTTTCATTGATGACAAATAAATGAGGAAAAATTTCATTTAGATCTCTTTTTTATGAAATAACTAGAAGGATAATATCCCATGAGTGTATCATTACTTCTAATTTTAAGGTCCCTGAAGAATTCTCAGATAAACAATAATTATTGCTTTGTTTCCTTAAATGTATATCTCATGCTGCATAACACTCCCTGCCTACAATTATTGGAAAGATATGTTTTATTTTTATTAAAATTTGGCCTGTAAAAATGACTTTACAATATTTACTAACAGTTCTTTTAACTAACATAAATACTGCAGTTTTATACATGTACATGTAGTAAAATGGTTTTGTTACTCCAACAACTAACAACAATTTTATTAATCATAATGTTCTTCCGCAATAAAAAAAAATGATAAATGATATATTAATTTTTTATACATGCTCCATTTGAACACTGTCATATTATTATTTCATATAATGATAATTACCTACCCACAGTAAAAAGATCTAGATATGGGGCAGCTAGACAAGCACAGTTGAATTGTCATTCAATAATCTTACCCCAGCCCATCCAGCCATAAATACAACTCCAGATATATAAGGTTAATGGATTAGGTAAATGCCAAAAAAAATATGAAGTTATTTGAATACTGCAACTTAAATTATTTCATTATTCCAAAACTTTGTATCAAACTATGCCATCGTTTGAATGCTGCGTTCACAATTATGCCCTTACCCCATATTTGGAAATTGAATTAGGAACTTTATCTTTAAGGCCTTTACTTTTTATTCATTAACAATTCCATCCCAAAAGGTTTTATAACCTATTTTAATTATTATTCTTAATTTTATGACTTAAAGTGATGTAAATCTCTTGATGCATTGGGTAACAATAGCATGCAGTTTTAATTGAATGGAAATAAATTATAATTTATGCACTGGTAATATTCTTAATGCATGGGGTAACGATAGCACGCATAAATTATATTCACTGGTATTATGTTCTTGATGCATGGGGTAACAACAGCATGCAATTTTGATTTGGGCAGAATAAATTATAATATGCAGTGGTAATGTAAAGAGTGATGAAACTTGAGTTCAATTTAAATACAGTAATTTCAACACATAGTCTGAAATTTTCACTGACAAGTATTATCATTTATAAGCAGATTGGAAGACTGACAAGTGACATACCATACACAGACGAAATCTTAAATACTCTCAA
Source organism: Dreissena rostriformis (assembly GCA_007657795.1). Taxonomy (NCBI): domain Eukaryota; kingdom Metazoa; phylum Mollusca; class Bivalvia; order Myida; family Dreissenidae; genus Dreissena; species Dreissena rostriformis. The sequence continues at coordinate 8,668 of VMBQ01000437.1, forward strand.
CAAACTTTGAAAGTGCTTTGGAAAGCAGGAGAAAACAATGCCCTATAACAATAATTATGGGCTTCTAGACATAATAAATCACTAAATGTAACCCCACACTTACCCAACAGTGGCAAGTGGGGGGCATCAGCCTATGGCAGATAGAAGATCTACTGTGTCAGATTTATGGGCTTCTCAGGGAGTAAATAAATGTTCTGGGCTAAGATAAGGTGCTGAAGAGTACACAATGTACATTTTGTATCTGTGTGACTGTGTAATCAAGGGTAGGCCAATCTTAATTAACCCTTTGCATGCTGGGATATTTGTAGTCTGCTAAAATGTCGTCTGCTGAATTTCTAAAATTAGCATTTTCTTCACTTTTTTTCAAAGAATACTATCAGAATAGCAAACAGTTTGGATCCTGATGAGACGCCACGTTCTGTGGCGTCTCATCAGGATCCAAACTGTTTGCAAAGGCCTTCAAAATCCGGTTCCAGCGCTCAAAGGGTTAAATCTAAGAAGGTTGATAGATGCTTTGTACTAGGTACACGAGCCCTGAGTTATGCAGAAATGGGTCTTATGCAATATGTGGCCAGAAAAGCTAAAAACCAGCGGCGCATTCGAGCAGTCTGGTCAGGAGCTACCCTGTCTGCAAATGAGACCCCAAAATCTTGCGTGACGTGGCTCATGTCATAAAGTTCTCACCTTTCATGAAATTCTGTTTCATACCAGCTGAAGCTGTCAGATATATTGCCTGTTCATGTTTCAAGCTTACAGGGGCAATATTCTGTTAAAGTGCAGGTCAAAGATATGGAACTTGGTCAGTGACCTCAGGCTCACACAATGACATCCGAACACGTGAATGATGTTTCAATTTAATTCCTGTAGTGATATGGGGACATTGCATTTTGTATGTTCACCTTAACAACAGTATTACGCAGATGAAGACAATGACACCCAAGCCAAGATTTGGGTGAGTAGGATACATGTAGCTTGCACTATTTTGCGGATAGTCGAGCTAAAAATGGGTGTGGCACTGATAAGCCCTGGATTAAACTCTACATTTTATATATTGAGTACGTCATGTAATACTAGGTCTACCATGACTGGACACATATAACAGGTGGGTGTCAGTCACCTCTATTAGCAGTTTCACCAAGCAATCCTTATAACTCAAGCCTTATCACTCAAGCCAAGAAATTGTAACAAGTCTGCCTATACCAGACCAAGAATCTGAGCAAGCCCAGTTTAAAAAATGGGCTGTCAGTTGTAGTGGCAGCCATTGTGTGACCTTGACCTTTGACCTAGTGACCTGAAAATCAATAGGGGTCATCTGCAGGTCATGACCAATGTCCCTATGAAGTATCGTGATCCCAGGCCTTATTCTTGAGTTATCATCCGGAAACCATTTTACTGTGACCTTGACCTTTGACCTAGTGACCTGAAAATCAATAGGGGTCATCTGCCGTTCATGATGAATGTCCCAATGAAGTTTCGTGATCCCAGGCCTTATTCTTGAGTTATCATCCGGAAACCATTTTACTGCTTCAGGTCACTGTGACCTTGACCTTTGACCTAGTGACCTGAAAATCAGTAGGGGTCATCTGCTGGTCATGACCAATGTCCCTTTGAAGTTTCGTGATCTTAGGCCTAAGCGTTCTTGAGTTATCATCCGGAAACCATTTTACTGCTCAGGTCACTGTGACCTTGACCTTTGGCCTAGTGACCTAAAAATCAATAGGAGTCATCTGCCGGTCATGACCAATGTCCCTATGAAGTTTTGTGATCCCAGGCCTAAGGGTTCTTGAGTTATCATCCGGCAACCATGTGGTGGACGGACCGACTGACGGACGGACGGACCGACATGTGCAAAACAATATACCCCCTCTTTTTCGAAGGGGGGCATAAATTTACCAGTGTAGGGATTGTGGACTACCTTGGTGCATGATATAAGCCATCCAGCAAATGGAATTTAATTTAAACACTTCCTAAGAATGTGCTTTTACAGCTAGGTGCCTCCTCAGGCAAGATTGAGACAGGTGATTCCATCACATCAAGGGAGGAACATCTTTGATAATTTAACAGCAAAACTGGATTTCACTGGTTTACATGTTTTTTACTTTACATGATATATTTTTTCTTCAGTTTTGATACGATGACCTTTACAGTTCAAATTCATTGCTAACCTAGATCTTTGCATTTCTGGCTGCATTAACATTCGAACTACAATGAACCAAAGGATTATTATTTAAGCATTAAATATTGTTTTCATTTTTAATCCAATCACTTCAAAACAAAGTTTACCATTAAATTTCAAAAATATAAACTCACAAAAAAAAAGTGAGCATGCCAATAAATGACCTAACAGTTTTACAACTATTTAACTAGTTTTCACCTTGCCCAGGAATACACATGAACCACTTTTAAATACTTACATAATTATACAATTTGTAACAAATATATATTTTTTTTCTAATAAATCAGAAATACATGTTTTTCAAACATTTTTATTTTTTTATTTTTTTTTAAAGGTAATTCAATTACTGGTATTGAAAGTTAAGATGGTAAAAAGATGTAACTATGCCCCTTTAAAAATTAACTTCCAAATACATGTACAATGAAAGTCTGACAGACAGATGGTGAATGCTATTATTAAACCATAAATCACTTCTGGTAAACTGTAAACATTTCAACAGGTTTCATTTCATGCTTGAATACATGTCAAACCAAACATGTTAACTATATTCAAAATATTTGCCTGGATTCACATGTTAAATTATTCCACTATTGCAAGCTAATTTTACAGACATCTACAAATTTCAAAACAATAGAGACTGTGTCGAGGAAGAATTTCATTTTCAGAGATCAAATCAACTACACTACATAATATCCCCGTCACACCGTACTGGCGTCCTGACTGCGTCCTTACAGCGACCCAGGTAGCAGTGAGGACGCCATAGACGCCGGAGAGACGAAGTAAGGATGCCAGAGGACGCAGTAAGGACGCCGAAAATTGCTCAGGACGCGGGCCCACGGCGACCACTTTGAACATGTTCAAACTGGTCCCCGAAGTCCGGCGTTCTGTTAAGGACGTAAAGTAGGGATGTAGTAGGGTCGCTGTTAGGTCACCATGGACGTCGTGTGGTCGCCGCTCAAACCCACAGAAAATGATCATTGACTGCAAGGCGACCGTACGGCAAACTTATTGCGACTTTAGTACGTCCTTTGTACGTCTATTCAGGGTTTTTTTAAGACCGATTTTATAGCCGAAAAACGGCTATATTCCCAATCCCAAAAATTATACTTTTTCCACAAATCTGCCAAAAAAATCCCAATCAAAAAAAAAAAAAAAAAAAAAAATTTTAATAAGAAGTGTCTAATGCTTATTTTATCACAATTTTAATTCAATTACATGTAACAAAGTATACAATAATGATTAATATGATTTTGTTCTTTTAATTTGAATTATTATAAAGAGTTGTATCAAATTAGTATTTCTGAAATCAGTGGACTTTTCGCGCGAAAAAAGAAGGCTACTGAATTTATTTTCCCAATTTCTTGAAAATGCCGCTAAAATTCCCAATTCCAAAGCCATGGGCTATCTTCCCAAAAAGTGGAGAAAAAACTCTGCTATTGCGCACTCAGAACGACTATGGTGTCCTTACTGTGACTTCATTGCGTCCTTACAGCGTCTATTGCGACCCTACTACGACAAATAAGTTCCTACTGCAACCCCAGTGCGTCTGTAAGGACGCAGTACGAACACAGTAAGGTCGCGAGGGACGTATTAAGGACGCCGTGAGGACGCGCAGAACGCCATAAACCACGACGCTGGTGTGACGGGTAGGCGAAAAACAGAATTTTTTCATTGGCGTCCTTTAACTTCGACAATCAGAAATTTCCAGAAACACAGTCTTAGGTCGCCGTAAGGACGCCAGTCCGGTATGACGGGGGTACAACTAATAATGAGAACCATTGCATCATTTTGACTTTTAATGGGAAATAAAATTGTTTTTGTTATTCTAACTAAATTGATCGTAAAAGTGTTTATATAATTATATTTTCTACAGTACGCCTCATAAGAGCGGAACATTAAATTAATTAAAAAGAAATAACATTTTCAATTGGGAATTTTATCAGTCATTTGGGCCAATTGCATACTTAATTGGCCCAAAATTTGACAAAAAAAACACTGTCTGTTCAATTTCATATGTTTTATAGCAAGCATTCATTCTATTCAAATGAAATGAAATAAAATTATAATAAGTCAACTCAGTTTTCAATGCAACAGTCGTTTACGCTAGGTTTTTGGCCTTTATAGAAATAATTATGTAATTTGCAAGCAATTTTCTATAAAAGCCATGTCTTCAAGTTTAATTTAGTGTCAGGAAACTCTTTATCATTTATTTGATTGTCCTGAAACTTTGCAGACTTTTATAAAAATTACTTCACATGACATTTTGTGTCTGCCAGCCAATGCATTTCAGACAGACAGACAGATATATTTAGAGTCTCTTCTATTAAATATTTTAGGTACATTAATTTTGTCAGCTTTTTTTCTCACCACTTTGGGAATGGTACCGGTACCGGTCAAATTGGGAAAATTAGCGGTGTTTTTTATCCAAATTGGGAAATTAATTAATTATCCTGAAAATAAAACGTTGCAACATTTGACAACTATGCACTCGACTCAATATTTGATACATATTCCCCAATTTTAAAAGTCAGAATGATATAAATGCGCGGGTATGTATGTGGGATATGTAGTGCCAGGGTTTTTTTTGGGTTGTGGGGGAAGGGGCCTTTAGCCCTTATGTGGGGAAATTTTACGCGGGATTTTCCACTGTGGGGGAAAAATTGTGCGCGTGGGAATTTTCGCGGCGTTTTCCTTTTTGGGGTTTTTGTTTACTTACTCTCTCATTATTACAATAGATTTGAACATGTTTGCACTAATTTATTCATTGTTTTTTTTTCATAATTTATTATGTTTGACAAGATTAAATTGAAATAGAATTGAGATATTTGAATCATGAGACACATCTTTCAATAAAAAAAAAAAAATGTTTTTTTTTAAGGGGGAATTTTTGGGTCCTGAAAGGGGAAAAAACCAGCCTAGATTGGTGGGGGAAGACGCCGATAACCTTGCAGTCAATATGATTCTCTGATATGGCATTTGGCAGAGTAAGTTGTAATACATGTAGTTATGTTATATAATTTCTATGCTTAAAATTACATTAAATGTATATAAGAAATATTAAATCCCAACTAATACACACTGTCTTGCATCTCAATTTTATGACGTAATTTCTTGTTTCGATGGAATATATTCATCTTCACTTGCAACTATGAACAGTGCATTATAGTCACGTTCTGACCTTGTTTGGGGATGGATAATACAAGGTATTTTTATGGCATATGGGGGAAGGGATATGGTCATAATTTAACAATTCAGGTACATATTATGTATTGAATGACACAAATTATTCCGCAGTATTTTTCACTGACTTACTTGTCATATTCTTCGTTGTCAGCCTCACATCTGGAGTCATTGAGCTTTTTTGCTGTTTTCTGCCAATTCTTGCCATGTCTACACGTAGTCAACAATATTATATCCTTTTGGTTGTGAACATGGTACAAAGAATTTCTCGTTTCTGACCCAATACCTGTCAAATAGCGTTTACCTTTAAATCCTAATAAATAGTATCTCACTGGGGGTACATTGTTTATGGACGTATACAGGTGTCCTCTCTCCCCACCTTTCTGTGGATGTTCTTTGGCAAAAAGTGGTAAAGATATATCAAAATTTGGACGAAAAGAATTGGTAGACATACTCGCTTTCACAAGTATGGCTTGACCAAAATTAAAATCAACATTTAACACATAATCCGGCCAAGTACCGGAATAAAGATTAAAAATAAGATGATTTTTCCCATTATTCCAATGGGGTAGTCTGCTAATTTTGGATTCAATATCTTGAATCATGTCTTCGCTAAGTACATCGCGATCTAACGTATCTAAAGGCAGGATGAATAAACACGCTTCTTTCTCGTCCGTCGTGTAAAACTTTGACTCTTGTATTGATGTGATAATTTTACTGTAGCTGTGTGAAATTTTATCCTCTTGTGGGTAAACATACACCTTAAACTTTTCTTGGCACCGAGTGAAGTCAAAACACATATCCATCCGACATTTCGAGTAATCTTGCCCGAAACCCGGTGCTCGCCGCGATCTAGGTGACACATGCAGGTCTTCACCGAACGAGTAGTCGCTCGAGTCCAGGAATGACAAAAATGCCTTAGCTTCGACGGCAGAATAGGATCTCCTCCCATTTTGTATAAAATGACTTGGCAGCTTCTTTAATCCTAAGTAGATTATTATCAACAATAAACCACATAAAACTGCGGTTGTGTAGCGTTTCTTAGCCTGCATGGGATTGCCAATGACATTATTCCACTATAGTGAATATATCCACATTATTAAATCACTTTTAAACGAATCATTTTATGGTGAACACTAAAATAAATCCAGAGACACTATAAACACATCCACACTCTCCGCCATTTTACTAAGTTGTGTACAGTGCACTTCACCGTGAAACAGTTCTTGTGTACATGTGTCTAGATAAAATAATCTCACAGGCACGTGTGATGATCATTTCATAATAAGTAAAAGCCAGTCAATGAACAGCGCCGATTTATTGATAACCTGACATTATTCAATTCAATGGTCACCTTAACTCAGTCCAACAAAGACACGGTCCGTGCTACTCACTTTAATCTGGAAATCCCCGTGTTTATAAATAATGACGTCGCTCAGACAGGACTGGTCTAAAAATAACTTTAGGAAACACCTCTCGACTCGGTATCGTCAGCATGTGTCTGATGCTATCATATGTATGCGGAAGATCGTTATATTGTAATTATTTCTGCATGTCTGCTGAAGATTGTTGTCTAGTAATTATGCACATATGTAGAATAGTAATTAATAGCAATACTTTATACCAATAGAGCCACGTGTTGGCAATATATATATATTGTAAAAAAAGTAAATGTAAACATATGTTTCTAATTTTGAATGGAGTCAGCGTCTGAATGAAAATAGTTTGCATTTAGAATTTTATAAGTTTCCTAATGCGCTTTTCGATATTTTAAACCACACCGATATTCTAAAGTAAAGAATCGGAGAAGAATCATTTTCAAGACAAATGTGCACTGGGGGCTGACGACGTCAAAGCGTAGTCCGTTTCTCTACGACGTCGGGTATATGTGTTACTACGAAACATCGTGTTAATACATATGCCATCAAAGTTCAGATTCCGTACTTCGTTGAGTAACCTATACATTATATTTGTAGTTCGTTGCACAAGCAATACATACTCTGTGCAAAACCTATACATAAAGGGACTTGACATTTCCTTCCAAACAAAGCATTTGAATGATTAAAATATATGTTCGTGACCTGTTTTGTACTTTTAAATGTTTAATGTACAGTGCATCAAAGTAACATGTAGTTTCATTTAAGTTAAATTACTGTAATTGGCAATTTTAACAGAATAAACACCTTATGCATTACTTCAAATCAATATATTTCGATTTAAGCTCAAAATCTATGTAACGGTTGTAACTACGCGTATTTGTAATGAGTTTGTTATTGAAAATAAGTACCTAACATTACTGGATGTTCCGTTCTCTAATCCATAAATACCAGAAACGATGAAGCTTGCATAATTAAGTAGTGTATTGACACAATGTTTCGTAGTGAAACATATACCCGACGTCGTAGAGAAACGGACTACGCTTTGACGTCGTCAGCCCCCAGTGATGTGGGCACGCATTGCACGAGTGATTTTAGCGCTTGTACTGTTGATGAATATAATGTGACGCTTGCCTTACAGGAACATTATTGAATGCTTGAAATGTTGATATAGTCATACATGCAAGCATCTAGATTGATCTATTCAAAGCGCAAATGTTGTTTTTTTGTTCGTTTTTTTTTTAAAGAAAGATCTTAATGATTAAAGTTGTTAATTTTAGATTTTGATAGATCAGCATTGAAATAGTCGACCATTTTTCAGGCTTGTACTCTTAAGATATTTTCATGTGATCAAGTGTGTTCAACTGATGTCATATTCATACAATATTATTTATAATAAGAAAATATTTTTCAACTTGTACAACCGATTTTGGTTAATACGGGAGACAACCAAATGTGACTCGGTGAAACAAAATGGCGAGTTCACTCCCTTGAAACCTGCCTTCAAAACGTCCTCTTGTTGAAAATTGAAGCTGACTATTAGAATTGTAGCTAAAAATAAGGTTTCTTATAACTTAAACACTAAGGAGCACATAACAAGTAGATATTGTATTTTTTAAACTGATATTTAACATTTTTGCATGAATTTCTGAGAATTAGAGAAGTGGCATGATATACGTTTGTGATTGACTTTTGTCAGTCCTCCATCGTCAACATCATTTCGGAGAGAACATCCTACCCTGTGTACAAGCTTCACTTTAAAAAAGCGTAAGTTAATTTAAAAACTATTTGTAAATCTATCGTTTGACAAAAAACTCAGCTGAGAGGAGGAGAAATAAAACAAATCTAGCTTGTGAAAACTTGAAGAGGTCACATCCTTTTTATTCCAATTTATTGCAGGGCTCCTCCGGAGCATCGACGCATTTCGACTTTTCAATGAGTCTTGAGCCTGGGTAGAGCCAGTACTTGGTATCTTTGGGGAGATTTAAAGAACCACAGTGGGGATCGAACCCGTGACCTCCCGATCGCTAGGCGGACACCATATCCACTTCACCAAGGCGATCATATCCTGTGCCGGATTAGCGACGTGGAGGCCCATAGGCAGTGAAACTTGTAGGACCCCCGCCCAGGTCACTAGTGCCTACTAGAACGCTGTGCTCAGTCGACATCACTCGATGAAATTAGCAAACCCGTGCCAAGCAACCAAACATTAGCACTTAACAATAATTTGTCAAGTCATTAGATTAGGCTAAGTAAAAATCTTTCGTCACGGTCTCATGGGGCCCTTAAAAGTTAAGGGGCCATAGGCCGTTGCCCACTTTGCCTAATGGGTGATTCGGGACTAGCATATCTATTTTGTGGACACTCAAGAGGTCATATCTAGCTTGTGGACACTCAAGAGGTCACATCTAGCTTGTGGACACTCAAGAGTTCATATCTAGCTTGTGGAAACTCAAGAGGTAACATCTAGCTTGTGGACACTCAAGAGGTAACATCTAGCTTGTGGACACTCAATAGGTCACATCTAGCTTGTGGACACTCAATAGGTGACATCAAGCATGTAGACATTCAATAGGTCACATCTAGCTTGTAGACACTAAAGATGTCACATCTAGCTTGTGGACACTCAATAGGTCATATCGAACTTGTGGACACTCAAGAGGTCACATCTTTCTTGTGGACACTCAATGGGTCACATCTAGCTTGTGGACACTCAAGAGGTCACATCAAGCTTGTGGACACTCAAGAGGTAACATATAGGTTGTGGACACGGAAGAGGTCACATATAGCTGGTGGAGAATAAAGAGATCACATATAGCTAGTGGAGACTCAAGAGGTCATATCTAGCTTGTGGACACTCAAGAGGTCATATCTAGCTTGTGGACACTCAAGAGGTCATATCTAGATTGTGGACACTCAAGAGGTAACATCTAGCTTGTGGACACTCAAGAGGTCACATAACTTGTGGACACTCAAGAGGTCACATATAGCTTGTGGAGAGTTATGAGGTCACATCTAGCTTGTGGACACTCAAGAGGTCACATCTAGCTTTTGGACACTCAATAGGTCACATCTAGCTTGTGTACACTCAATATGTCACATCTAGCTTGTGGACACTCAATAGGTCACATCTAGCTTGTGGACACTCAAGAGGTCACATCTAGCCTGTGGACAATCAAGAGGTCACATCTAGCTTGTGTACACTTAAAAGGTTACATCTAGCTTGTGGACATTCAAGAGGTCACATCTAGCATGTGGACAATCAAGAGGTGACAACTAGCTTGTGGACACTCAAGAGGTCATATCGAGCTTGTGGAAACTCATGAAGTCACATCTAGCTTGTGGACACTCAAGAGGCTACATCTAGCTTATGGACACTCAAGAGGTCATATCAAGCTTGTGACACTCAAGAGGTCACATAAAGCTTGAAGACACTCAAGAGGTCATATCCAGTTGAAGACACTCAAGAGATTACATCTAGCTTATAGACACTCAAGAGGTCTCATCTAGCTTGAAGACACTCAAGAGGTCACATCTAGCTTGTGGACACTCAAGAGGTCACATCTAGCTTGTGGACACTCAAGAGGTCACAACTAGCTTGTGGACACTCAAGAGATCACAACTAGCTTGTGGACACTCAAGAGATCACATCGAGCTTGTGGACACTCAAGAGGTCACATCTAGCTTGTGTACACACAAGAGGTCACATCTAGCTTGTGGACACTCAAGAGGTCACATCTAGCTTGTGGACACTCAAGAGTCTACATCTAGCTTATGGACACTCAAGAGCTCATATAAAGCTTGTGGCACTCAAGAGGTAACATCTAGCTTGTGGACACTCAAGAGGTCACATAAATGTTGAAGAAACTCAAGGTCATATCCAGCTTGAAGACACTCAAGAGATCACATCTAGCTTGTAGCACTCAAGAGGTTTCATCTAGCTTGAAGACACTCACGAGGTCACATCTAGCTTGTGGACACTCAAGAGGTCACATCTAGCCTGTGGACACTCAAGAGATCACATCGAGCTTGTGGACACTCAAGAGGTCACATCTAGCTTGTGTACACTCAAGAGGTCACATCTAGCTTGTGGTAATCAATAGGTCACATCTAGCTTGTGGACACTCAAGAGGTCACATCTATCTTGTGGACACTCGAGAGAAAAGAGATCGCGTCTAGCTTGTGGAAACTCACGAGGTCACATCTAGCTTGTTGGCTTTAGGAGGTCACATCTAGCTTGTGGACATTCAGGAGGTCACATCTAGCTTGTGGACTTTTATGCAGTCGCATCTCGCTTGTGGACATTCAGGAGGTCACATCTAGCTTGTGAACATTCAAGTGGTCACATCCAGCTTGTGGACACTCAAGAGGTAACATCTAGCTTGTGGACACTCAATAAGTCACATCTAGCTTGTGGACACTCAAGAGGTCACATCTAGCTTGTGGACACTGAAGAGGTCGCATCTAGCTTGTGGACACTCAAGAGGTCACATAGCTTGTGGACACTCAAGAGGTCACATCTATCTTGTGGACATTCAAGAGGTCACATCTAGCTTGTGGACACACAATAGGTCACATCTAGCTTGTGGACACTCAATAGATCACATCTAGCTTGTGGACACTCAATTGGTCACATCTAGCTTGTGGACACTCAATAGGTCACATCTAGCTTGTGGACACTCAATAGGTGACATCTAGCATGTAGACATTCAATAGGTCACATCTAGCTTGTATACACTCAAGAGGTCACATATAGCTTGTGGACACTCAAGAGGTCATATGGAGCTTGTGGACACTCAAGAGGTCACATCTATCTTGTAGACACTCAAGATGTAACATCTAGCGTGTGGACACTCAAGAGGTCACATTAAGCTTGTGGACACTCAAGAGGTAACATATAGCTTGTGGACACACAGGAGGTCACATATAGCTGGTGGAGACTCAAGAGGTCACATAAACCTTGTGGAGACTCAAGAGGTCATATCTAGCTTGTGGACACTCAAGAGGTCATATCTAGCTTGTGGACACTCAAGAGGTCATATCTAGATTGTGGACACTCGAGAGGTCACATCTAGCTTGTGGCCACTCAAGAGGTCACATCTAGCTTGTGGACACTCAAGAGGTCACATCTATCATGTGGACACTCAAGAGGTCAGATCTAGCTTGTGGACACTCAAGAGGTCACACCTAGCATGTGAACACTCAAGAGGTCACATCTAGCATGTGGACACTCAAGATTTCATATCTATCTGGTGGACACTCAAGAGGTCACATCTAGCTTGTGGACACTCAAGAGGTCACATCTACTGATCTAGCTTGTAGACGCATATAGGGCACATCTAGCTTGTGGACACTCAAGAGGTCACATCTAGCTTGTGAACACTCAAGAACTCACATCTAGCGTGTGGACACACAAGAGTTCAAAATTGGGTCATAAATATAAAAAAACTAGGACATTGTGTCGACATAAAGAAAACCCTTATGAATACTGGCATTCAAACATTTCACTAGATGATCAGCTTGCCCATTATGATATGTGAACTGTGTAATTATCCAAATTTTTCACAGTATTGTACTTAACAATGTTAAATTAACTTATACTAGTATATATTGTCCTAATCAATATGTTCAAACCAAAGCAACCAACTTTACCAGTATGAACCCATATTATTATTTAACACAAATTATGTATGCATTGAGTCAATTTATATATAACTGCCGTTATTCATGTGTACCGATACTTGCACATGGCAAAAAAGAAGATTTTGCATCAATGATTGTGACAAACTGATTATGCCCATGCAGTGTTTATTTTGTTCAAATTCGGGGCCGAAATTAAGCGCCATTCCCAGTGAAAACAAGAAACCGTCGGAGACGGGTAATGCTCCCCAAAGTTTTTTTTGTCACAATATTGCACTATATATTCCGATAAAAGGAAACGTCTTGACGGGCATAACTTTGGACAAAATAATACGATGGATGGTTTAGCAACTTAAAAATTTCAAAGGGCCATAACTCTCTAAATAAATCATCTAACCAGAACCCACTAATAACATGCGCATCTCCTGAATGTAGTTAAGCTTCCCATTAAGCTTCATTGAATTGCCCGGACTATATGTACAGTTTATAGAAAATTTCAAAGGGCCATAACTCTGTGAAAAATCATCCGACCAGAACCGGCTGATAATATGCACATCTCCTCTTGGAAGTGAAGCTTCCCATAAAGTTTCATTGAATTCCGGTCATTAGTTGCTGAGAAATAGCCCGGACAAGAATTGCACTATATGTACAGTTAATGGAAAATTTCAAAGGGCCATAACTCTGTGAAAAATCATCCAGACAAAAATTGTGCACAGACGGACAAACGAAGCGGCGACTATATGCTCCCCCAAATTTTGTTGGGGGAGCATAAAAAGTATTTATTTTTCCAAAATGGGACCTACAAATTCCCAATTAAACTTTTCCCCCAAAAAGATTTTTTTTTCCCATCCAACTTTATAAGTTGCAATTAAGTACACAAGAGCAACGTCAAGCTCGGCTGTGGGTGCAGTTTTGAATAAAAAAAATATATAAAAAAATGACCTTTTACCTTGACCTTTCACCACTCAAAATGTCCAGCTCCATAAGAAACACATGCATGCCAAATATCAAGTTGTTATCTTCAATATATGGCCAATGTTTAAGTTTTCGGACAACAACCACGACAACGCGGAAGACGAGAGGGCTATGACAATACCTCGGGTTTTCTTCGAAAACAGCCAAGTTTATAATATATTGAAAACACGTGCATTTTGCAATTTTGAAGCATTTGTAAGCAAAACAACAACATAACTAATTTCCCAATTTTAGTCAAAACACAGCAAATTTTCCCAGTCCAAATGGACCTGGCCCAATTGCCAAAATGATGAAAAACACTGCCAGACAATGGCTCATGCAAAACTGTTCTTTATATTAATACTCTAATACACTGAATGGAAATCCCCTATAATATATTTTGTATTAAACACACGTATTTTAGCATGTCCTCTGCTGTGATCCGCACCCAAATTCATGTAGACTCACAAACAGCTTCCCCTGGCTCAAATTTTCTTGAGCCAAATTCGCCTTGCTATGGCAAAACTCTTCTATTTTTGGCAATTTTATAGATTTAAATGAAGAAACCATTTTAGCCAAATAGAATTTTTTATAGCCAAAAATGTCAATTTGTAGCCATTGGCTAATTTGGCAAATGGCAGGGTAAGCTGAATGAACAACAAACCATTCAAGTGATTAAATTATTATTTATTTGATATTAATTAATAAGTTATTACAAAAACATATTCCAAAGCAAAAAGTTTAGGTATATAAAACACATTTTTGTTCACAACACCTTTGGAAAAAAAGAAGCTGTAAAACATGTTTAAAAGGTGATTTCATTCAAAATAGAGATAGTTAATTATTAGATGTACATGCAAATATATTTAGCAGCACTCATGAGTATAACTTTAGCACTAATGAGTATAATTTTAATGTAAAATGCTATAAAAATTGTCATCATAAATATTAATTAACAAAATTTCAGTTACAAACAACTTTTCGTTATCTTTATTTTTGTAGCACAAATGATATTCATTAACCACTTTTATTAAATAAAAGTTACATTAATGTAAAAAAACAAAACAATTCTATTCAGCTAGCTGAATTAAACAATCATACTTAATATTATAAAAAAAAAAGATTAAAAAGAAATCATCAAGATCTTTAGCCAATACATATACAGATTTTCAAATGAAGAACACATTATTTTCGTGAATAAACAAACAATATCATCCAATCTCACTATAACAATTTATTGTGTAATTACCAAACAAGAAAACACCTGTTTTCACGTCAGTCCAGATTACAGGTGAACTTGATTAAAAGTGTATCAAAACACGAGAATTAACATGGCACAAAAGCAATTAGCACTGTCTGCGATAGTAAATAGTTACCAACACAGTGCATTTAGAAACTCCAACAGAACTTTGAAACTATTTCTTAAATATTTCTCTAAGAAAGAACTATTTCAATGATACAACATTATCAGCACATCTTTTAACAAAGGATTGCACCAAAAAGCAAAACTGTTTAAACTTAGACTAGAAATGTAGACAGACGTTGATAATAAACAATTACAATTGGCAGTTTCATTATAATAATTTGTTTTCATTATCTTATAATTAGGAACATACATACTTATTGGTTACAAGTTATTACAATTACAATAAAAACGGAATGACCAAACACCATGTATTATATGCCATTAAATAAAGTATTATTAAATTTGCAAGAAAATCTTTAGAAGTATACAAAAAGCCGAATAATAAATTTCACTGTTAATGCAATCACCAACGTGTCAAAAGTTGATGCAAACACAAACGTTTGTGATCAGTCCCTATGCCTTATTCATGATGGACATGGTCATGAAATCGTCGTACGAGACGTTGATTCGACCAGTACGCTGCGGATCCCGCTGAGAAAACATGTCTGTGAGCGACTTCACCATCACGCAGCACTGGATGAAGTCATCGAGCTTCATGCTCTGGCGGCCACGGATGTCGAACTTACATATGCACATCTGCATGAACTGAGGTGACAGGTTGTAGCCCATAGACTGCAGAGCTGAAAACAGAATGTGTATGGATTGAGTCGTGTTTTGGGAAAACTGGTCTTAATGCATGTGCGTAGATATTCGTCCTCAGGGACGACACTTAACTCCTTAACTGAATTTTTGCTTAGGAGTCTTTCTTTAAACGAGAAATTCCGTATTTGCCCTTGACATAAAAAACCACAAAAGCCAAGTATTGTACACACCTTGACCCAGCTCCTGTGCCTCGATGTGTCCGGTGCGGTTGGCATCAAAGCGCTCAAAGACCCCCTTCCACTGCTGGATGTACGTCCATAGGGCCTGGAACTCAGCCAGCTCTATCTGGCCCGTGTTGTCCTTGTCAAACATGGCTGAAACAGCCAGCAGGCTTATCAGAGCAACACAACATTTTTTTATTAGCATTTAAAAAACGTTTTTGTATTACTTTTATTTCTTTTATATACAAATTTGTATAAGCATTTAAATATGTTTTTGTGTAACTATTATTTCTGTTATAATTATTTTTTTATTAGCATTTAAAAACTTTTTTGAATAACTTCAATTCCTATTTTGACCAAAGTTGCCTTCATTTGTTCATTCAAAACTTCTTATCTACAGGAATTTAGGCGTTTTCTCAGAAATCAAGGGGTCTATCTAAAGTTTTAAGTGCCAAGGCCGACTGGGTTCCTGCTTTTGACAGGGCCCTTGCTACACTTTGGGGGATTGAGGCCGGGGCCCTTACAGGGGGGAATTTTGCGTTGTTTTGGGCGAAAAGGGGAATTTTAGAAGATCTTTTCACCAACCATTCAATACTTAAAATTGCTATATTTTAATGTTATTTACATAAATATACATTTAATCAAAGGTTAATAGCACGATACCAGCTGGCAACATAGGTATACAAGTAAAAAAAAAAAAAAAAAATTGGAGGGGGGAATTTTTAGCTGAAATAGGGAAAAAAAGTATACTATTTTAAGGGGGAATGGGGCCGAATTTCGACCCCAAAAACGGCCAAACGAGGGCCCTGTTTGAGCACCATGTTCCTTTTTGGATTCTAGTTTTATTCCTATCAGGAAATGTGATGAGCAGCTACATAGCTGCCATACTGACCTATCATGAGTCTGCAAGTCTCTGGGTTGAAGTGCGTCCAGTTGCCGTTGACCAGGGCCTGCTGCAGCTCAAACACAGAGATCCTGCCACTGCGGTCAGAGTCCACTGCTATGAACCAGGACTGGATCTGGGGGTCTATCTGGGGAGCACCCCACTGGCCACCTGCAGAGGGGAAATATATTTGTCAGGGATGACACTTTCTGCTTTTACGGAATTTTTCTTTCAAAGGAGGTCTCTTCTAACCAACAAGAGATGTGTTTGTAATGAGCACAATACCTCCTAATGCATCACTTATTCTTTTTTTTTTACCTTTGACCTTGAAGGATGACCTTGACCTTTCACCACTCAAAATGTGCAGCTCCATGAGATACACATGCATGCCAAATATGAAGTTGCTATCTTCAATATTGCAAAAGTTATGACAAAACTTTAATATTGGTAAAAGTTTTGGTCAGAATGACAGACAGACAGACAGACAGACAGACAGACAGGCCAAAAACAATATACCCCCTTTTTTTTTTAAAGGGGGCATATAAAGCTAGTCGATGCGGAAAGTGACGTCCCTGATTAGCCTGTGTGGACTGCACAGGATAATCTGGGACAACACTTTACGCACATGCATTTGCCCCAAATGTCCAAGGATATTGGTGTTAATATACATGAAGCTTTAATACAAAGCTGTAAACTGTTCATGTTCATTAATATAAAAATACAGTGCAAAAGTTGAATTTCTTGGCCTCAGATTTTACATGCGATCCTCACTATATTCCACAATTCTGACAGAATTACTGGACAAAACAAGAGCTGTCTTAAGAGCTATATTTTTGACCCCAAAAAAATCTTCTAAAAAATAGGACTATAATTCCAAAATATGGGCTTAGAACCTCATCCACTAGAAAAGAAAAACAGCCCGGTGTACTGAAAAGATAATTTACCAGCAGGTTGCCCATATCCCTGTGCTGGCTGTCCATATGCCCCCGCTGGTGCACCATACCCTGCTGCTGGTGCCCCATACCCAGCTGCTGGCGCCCCATAGCCTGAAACAGGGCTTCAAAATAACAAAATGGGCCTTGTTCTGAGAAAACTGGACTTACTACAGTCCGCACAGGCCAATCAGGGACGACACTTTCCGCTTCTATACAATTTTTTGTTTAAAGAACGTCTCTTCTAAACAAGATTCTAGTTAAGGCAGAAAGTGTTGTCCCTGATTAGCCTGTGCGGACTTCTCAGGCTTATCTAGGACGACACTTTACGCACAGGCATTTGGCCCAAATTTTCCAAAATGAGGCTCAAATAAAAAATCCAATAATGACTGCAATGTGAACATGTGTGTGCAGCCTGCAGATTTAGATTCACCAGCATGAATATTTAATTATACAATCACAGTATTTAAACAGGTTAAATTTCTTTTATCTTGACTGTAAACATTATTGAACTTCTTCTGGCCTACATTTGTATATTGCAATGCACATATACACAAATATATGTCCAGGGATGTCAGACAAGTAGTTAACATGAAGACTGCCTATTGGCAGGCATGGAAAAAGTATTAAGCGAAAAAATACAGGTTTTTAGTTTAGAACCACTGTCATAAGTTAAGCTTAAAAAGACAACCTACTATGAACAATGATCTCTTACACTGACAACACAGAAGTCCCCTACCGGATTAATGCTGTAAGATTAAGTTTCATCAACTACAGAAAGTACTTTTCGAGTTTTCTCAGGCTCCAGATTTGTGTTTTCATTTTTTTTTCTGTAACCAAAGCAACCAAAATTTTTGTCAGAACAAAAAACTAAAAATGATCTGTTACACTTGTAGGGGACCAACAAAAATATATATGTAGTTATATGTTCAGCGATTTTTTTTGCCTAATTGGGATAAGTACCTTTACCAGTCTAATTGGTTAAAACTATCGCAAAAAACCCTGAAATTGGGAAAATTGTGTTGTGAATTCTTCAAAATAAGAAATTAGTTTATTTGATTTTTTGCTAAAAAATACTTTAAAATTGATAATTAATTGTGTCATGTTGTCAGTGCCAATATTATATTTAGTTATGTTCAAGCAATAGAGCTGCATAGGGAAATTAACTAAATGTTGCATTTTATTAACTTTTTTTTTTAAACCTTCAGTTGGGATATTTTCAGACGGCAACTGGGATATTTGAAGTTTTTCCCTGATTGGGAAAGTGCCATTTTCCGGTACCATAATTACTCTTATTTTTCGGACACTTAAAATTAATTTATTTATTTCGTGTCGGAAAACTTTGATACGAAAAATATTCACAAAATACAGGTGTCCGAAAATTAAGAGTCGAAAAATGAATAGTGTTTTATCCAGGCCGTTTTAGCGTGGCGCAGCGCCACGCCCTTTTTTGTAGCGCCTCGCTGCCCCTTTCAAAGCCAATCAGCGCCACGCTGCCCTTTTCAAAGGCCGCCGCCCTGCCCTTTCATGAACACCCGCTGTTTTCCGCCGTGCGCGACCTTATTGATAACATCTTAATTGCCTCTTAACCAAGCTTCTAAGCCGACTATTATCAGCGAAGTTTCGCGCGGTTGTGAATTANAAACTGCGCGTTAAAATGCCCTTTTTGAAAGTAATGCGCCACGCCCCTTTGCCTTCCTGGATAAAACACTAATGAAGTGTCCGAAATAGCGTCCATTGTATCAACGACTACCGGTAATAGCACGTGCTTATAAAATACCACGCCGTATAGTATAAATAATATTTATATATGTTTGCATTGCATTTGAAATGATTTCAAATGCTTAATTTATTTTACAGTTAGTTACTACAAGGCTGTACTTTGACCAACGAGTTCAAAGATGAGCATATGATGTACCCATAATCTCTAGTATAAACCTGTCATTAATGCACTAAAATACAAATTTGCAAACTATGAATTCTTTGTTTGTTCATTAGTCGTTGTCTAACACCTTCAATTGTTCGCAAAACTTGCAATAGGGTGCATCACGCTTTGGAGCATTTAGTATTTGTCACGGTTATCTTTCTGAGAAGAAGTATAGTAGATAATTGAACAGTTAATTTGCATTACGCCCGGTTATTGGCATAACGCTAATTTTCAAAAGAAAGTTGTTCTAGATTATCATAATTGGCACTGATTGACATTATCCCGTTGTTCCAAACATTAACGATATCATTTCGAATGCTTCCGGTTGAAACTGTTGTTTATTACCGGTTTACAAGTTTATTTACCCAATAACACAAATGTAATGGTCCATTGCCCTCAGACATGCACCTGCCAGGTTTTATGACCTTCATCCCGTTGTAAAACCCCATGATCGTAGTGTCATCTGATAACGAAAACTGGGCCGGAATATGGTAAAATAGGGCTGTGAAATATACTGTCCCAGGTTTTTTTTCCCACTTTTTGGGAAGATAGCCCATGGCTTTGGAATTGGGAATTTTATCGGCATTTTCAAGAAATTGGGAAAATAAATTCAGTTTTGTTTTTTTTCGCGCAAAGTCTACTGAATTGGGGAAAACTAATTTGATATAAGTCTAATACAAATTCAAATGAACAGAATAACATCATATAAATACTTATTATATACTTTGTTTGATGTAATTGAGATAAAATAATCATAAGACACTTTTTTTTTCTTTGGAAATTGGGAAAATTTTGGGAAAAAAGTACACTTTTTGCCATTGGGAACATAGCCGTTATTCGGCTTTAAAATCAGGCCAAAAAAAACCTGTGTCTGAATATTTTGAGTCGTAAATTATGTAAGAAAACCGGTATGTCTGAAATTTAAGAGTCATGAATAATAATTATTTTGGCTAAAAAAAGGGGTGTCCGAAAATTTAGAGTGTCAGAAAACATAGAGTAATTACGGTACTTTAGAATGAAGGAAAAAAAGCAATATGTTACGCCCTTACGAATGTTTAGTGTAAGGAAAGTAAAAATACCTGGTTGTCCTGGAGGAGCTCCATATCCTGGCTGTCCATATTGAGGCTGTAAGATGAACATACATACATATATATATAAAATAATAAAACTAATATAAGAATTCATAAACAGTTATACTTGTAGTAAAACTGTCAGACTCATTGTGAATAGTACAAAGGGTCCAACAGTCATAACCAGTAAAACCTTTAATATTTGTCAGAAATCTGCATGTTAAGAGTTATTTGATATTTTATATATGTGTTCTTAGCAACGAAACGCGCACCTGCTTAAAACTTTTCTGGCATGCGCACTAGTGGTAAACAAATGCGTACCGGTAAAGTTCAATTTAGACGACTGTTTTAACAATTAGTGAACCCCTTTAACCCATTAATGGGACAATCACATTTGGGGCTGTTTTAACAATTTTCGCGGCCATTTTAGCATGGGGCAGTTGCAATTTCAACAGTAAATTGGTTTTTCCATTAAACAATGCAGGTCGAGTTAACATTTCCACTGCTTGATATACACCCAAACTATCTTTGTTCGAAGTATCTCTGACTTCCTGTGCACGATTTAGAAGCCAAATTGCTTTTCGATGTGTCATATTGCACATAATTTGGTTTTAATTTCGCAATGTTTTCAATATTTTGCCAATGTTTGGGATGTTGAATGACAATAATTTTCGAGACAAAATGATTTTTTAAATATATAGTTTCATCTTCAAAATACTGAAACAGTTTGTTTTTCAACGACTTAATACAAAAAGCGCAGGTTAATCAGTTCCTGATTCATACCGCTCCATAACCAGCCATGTTGAATTTTTTGTGTAAACTTTTTTATAAACGAAAACTGTTTATTTCAATTTTACAAGTAATAAACGCATTTAAAAAAAATCATTTAAGTAAATCTTATTTTAAATAATGTAAAATTGTACAATATTTATTTTTCTCCAAATAGTATGATTATAAGATTGAAGCCCTGTTTCAATCTCGTTTAAAATAAAAGTTGGTATATAGATACAACCAACAATCGTACGATTTATCAACGTCATGAGACGTTTGTTTTATGCAACAGAAATCGAACGAGCGTCTTGTCACTAGGAAATGAATGTCACTATCTGGACCTTTCCCACTCAGCTCATGAATAAGTCATTTCAAAGTGCAAACATTAGTGTGACATTCAAAATCGAACCATCATATATATAGAAAAGAGTTGTCAGTTTAAACAATTGCTTAAAGTGGTGTTGCATTGATGTGCTGTCAATAAATCGGATTCATTGTTGACATCGATGATTGAACTTGAAAGAATAATTTTTACTGTCACTTTAGAAGTTTAGTGTCAGTGTAAACCACTGACTTCAGTCATCAACAAAATTGTTATTGAACTTAAAAACTGTATGAAGAAGATGCAGATGTTGTTGTGTTTGGTGCTTATGTTTACTGGATATGCCACGGTAAGAACCGTTATTTTCATAATGCGGTAAAACTTTAAAAAATTATTTCAAATCCTATATTTCAAACCCAAATACCAGTATTCTGGCAGGTTGGCTATTCAAGCGGTATTTCATTAATGGCCCCTGGCTTTTGTTTACAAATAAACCTGCATGACCTACTTGTTAAGTCAGCAAAAAAACATCTCAATGTAATGTCCAAAATGATGGAAAACATCATTTTAAGCCTAAATCTAGTACAAAGCCATCTGTTTTTTTTTTAATTTAATTTTGTGTATTACATTCCATTTATTCAAACTGATATATAAAACTTTATTGATTGTTGTTTTTGATGGTTGGTCAGAAATTTGTTTATTAATGTTTTATTTAATATTAGTTCTATCTAGCTACATGTATATATCTTACTGTGAAAGACCTGATTTGATAATCACAGACAGTGGTGTTGTTTTTGTTGACACTATTGTTAAAATTTGCTGTGTGTTGTCACAAAAAAGTAACTCTGAAATGAAGTAAACAAATATAATTGTCTATTCTATCATTTATCAAAAAATAAACATGGTGTTGATACACAAATAATTATTTCTTAGTACCACAAGAATACCAGGTTGCTGACTATGAAGATTACCAATAACCATAGGTGCAGTGCTTTATACGTGATCAACAATAAAATGTCTCATATATTTGGCACTCACTAAGGTAAAGTAAATCACTGGCACAGCTAATAAAAGTGACTTTTTCACAGGTTTGCATGTTTTTAAAGTTTGCCAAGTGCATACATTTAAATATTCAAATCAAACTTATTCTTACAGAAAAAAAGTCTGAAAAGAAAAGAATTTGCTTCTAGTGGTATGAAAATGCTATGCCCTTCTCGTCATTCATGGGTACTTGTACTGGTCAACATTTCCATTTTTACTGTTACCATGGTTAAATTAAAATCCAGTCATTTAAAACTTGAATGTTTTGAAATTCTGTATAATAAATTTGTATAATCAGTAACACCCTTTTAGAATTTCATTGCTATTTTGAGGGTTTAAAAAAAAAATCTAGCTACAAATGAACAACACTTATATATTAAGTGTACATCCTTTGTGTTGATAAACAGCGGAAAAACATTATGTTGCATGTACAGCAGCACATCATCCGATTGTAAAGATTGGGCTTATTGCTTGCTGAATAAAACACATCATAGCACATAGAATACTGAGATCTCAGTAACAGTGTATGTAGAGCGATATGATCCAATTAAATAAGTGCACTTCTGTTAATTGCCTTTGCTATATTGTCCCAGTGTTTTGAGCGGTTAAGAGGTTTCAGCATGCAATTAGCTGTCGTAATTGTTGTAGAGAATAATTAATTGCAGTTGACTTCCTCATTTCTAGCGTATAAGGGCTTAAATCTCTACAATACAAATGTAGAATTTAAGTGTTAACATAGAAATAAATTAATTTATGTAAATATTAAATAATTGTTTCTTGAGGAGGGACATTCTGTTAGTAATGTTGGTACAACTACAATATGTATAATAATGTTTATTGTTGTTATACAAACAATTGTCATGGTTTATTAAATTTGTATTATTATGTATTTTATTAAATGCTGTAGGTTAATGCCCTTAACATATTTTGAACTTGTTGGTAAGGTAAACCATCTTCACACACATGTAGTCTGTGAACACTTGACTTGTAAACCTGTAATTAATTTTTCCAACATCAGGTGATTTTTATCAAGTGGTGCGATTGTAAAGAGTTCAAGATTAATAACAATCTCCCAACGCATTTATAGATAAAGCTTCAGTTCTCATTCAGTTCTAAGATAGCACAGTAAATGATTTAAAATAATGTTGACATAAGTACATAAATGCACTGCAGTCAATTTTTTTATTGAAATTTACACAAACTAAACCTTCAGCTGCACCGGCCAAGGATAGAAACCTTAATCTTGTTATATACATATATATGTTATTTATATGTATTGCAAGAAACCATGGCAAACAAATTAGGAACAAAACAAATGTAGTAGACAAGACATTTAAGTACTCAATAAACACACACAAATGAATAACATTAACTCTTTCAGTGCTGGAACCAAATTTTGAAGGCCTTTGCAAACAGTTTGGATCCAGATGAGATGCACAGAACGTGGCGTCTCATCAGGATCCAAACTGTTTGCTATTCTGAATCTGATAGTATTCTTTGAAAAAAAAATCGAAGAAATGCTAATTTTAGAAATTCAGCAGACGACATTTTAGCAGACGACAAATTTCCCAGTATGCAAAGGGCTAAGGTCACTGCCTTGGAATGGTAAATGCAAAGCATTTGGCATTTAAACCAGTTTTAAGAAGCTCCAAACCTCACACTTGGCTTAGAATTAATAATTAAATATTTAAGTGTAAATAAAAATTAACCTCATAGCACCATGATTCAAAATAAATATTGCTAAAGGGAATATATTTTAATTTAATTACCATAATAAAAATGAAAGAAATAAGATTGTTGATGTAAGCATTATAATCATAATGTTTTTTTTTGCTGTATACACTATGCAGCAAATGTTCTTTTTTTGCCTGTTTGTTTAAGGGCTGATTGCTTGTCCGGTACTGTTAAACTTGTATTATCATGAAACACCTAACTACCAATATTGTTTTTTGTTTTTTATTATTTGAAAATTATTTTCCAGAACCCAATGTTTTACCCAAAATGTTTATTGTGAGGAAGTTATATGTGCAATACATATTGTAACCAAACTATGTTTATCTCCTTATATGATGACATCATGCTATTTCAGGATGTTAAAAGATATATTCACAATTTTGCTCTTTGCAGTAATTTAAAAATCCTCTCACCTGAATTGAATATACTTCCGCATACTAGAAGTTTTAACAGCCTGTCCCTTATAATGTAAAATACATTAAATATTTTGAAATAAATATCTCGCATACATTTGTTTATGAGAGCATTACAAAAGTTGGTGTATTCATGACATTTTCAGAGTTTTTGTTAAACAGCAAAACATCCCTTTTGATGGTTACTTTGTGAATGCTTATGCCGCAATATATTTATATGTTTTGTTTTGCCTTCTTGGTGGTTCGGGTCAGTTAGTGTATAGGAATACAAAGATAAATTGACTCGCGATAACCAAATGTTTGGTCAGTACCCCTTGGCACATGTAAGGCCTGAAATTCATTTAGATAAGACTGCATTTGATTTATTGAATTCGCTTTTGGCTCTTACTGTGATTTTGTTGACCTTACCTTAATGTAAAATTTCCACTTGCAAGATAAGTATCAAGACTGTTATGTAATCAATACACCAACATCATGCTGTTAATTCATGCTATTATATGTTTTACATATAAAAATAACCTAGTGCAATTTTCTAGTAATACAATGTATATCTTTCATCATAAGTTGTGTTTGTTTATGTTTTTGGTCAATTTTACATTTTGTATATCAGGGTTTTAAGCTCTACTGGCCGAAGGCCAGAAGAGCTTATGTCATGGTGTGGTTTCCGTCGTCCGTCCGTCCGTCCGTGTGTGTGTGTGTCCGTTAGACTTTTTCTTGTTTACGCGATAAAGTCCACAGTTTTCATCCGATTCTTTTCAAACTTGTTCAGTGGCTTTATATTCATGAGGACTCGAACCCTATTGAAAATGGGTTACATCAGACCGTCCGTCTGCCGTCCGTGCGTGCGTCCGTCCGTGCGTTAGACTTTTTCTTGTTTACGCGATAAACTCCACTGTTTTCATCCGATTCTTTTCAAACTTGTTCAGTGCCTTTATATTCATGAGGACTC